>JASPKZ010003862.1:1797500-2100000 GCA_030220185.1 Diploptera punctata | reverse complement strand
TATTTGTAATTATTGTTCCTAGGTTTTTGAATTCAGCCACTTCTTCATAATTTCCCTCATTTACTACTATGTATGTATATAGGGCCTACTATTATAAGTATGGAAATAAATATAACATATTTAAAAAGTCTAAGAAAAAATGAGCAATAACAATGCCAAAAGGAATATACGTTTAAACAAAATGGCATTTTTGCGCGATAATGCGTTTTGTCGTACTTACAGTAATGGCGACCATGATTGAAAGTTCAACTTCCTACATTGGTTGCCAACCTAAATACATGTAATAAAATAACTATACTATAATATTACACAATACAAATTGCGTGTAGGAAGTAAAACCAATGACCTCTATGTATACTACATACAACGTATATACAAAAAGATCCAAAAGGTAGTGTTAATATATATTATATGAAACAAATCACTGCATCTTAAGTGAACTGAACTATATTTGAAACAATATAAAACAAATACGTACTTGCCGCCATTTTATCAATGAATTGTTGTCACGGTCTCCTGTAGTTTCAACCAATAAACATTGCCCACACTGTTAACGTTAATCAGTTGTTTATAATGAACGCAAATATTTCCAACAAAGATATTTTAGTATTATTTATTATTTTGAAAACGCCATCACGCAAAAAATAATGTACAACGCACGTTTGTGAATTGTTTTACAGAATCTCGAAAATTTTTCCTCGATTCTGTAAAAACCACTTCCGAACCTCGCATCGTAAGATACTATTACAATTTACATTTAACAACCAAACAACCATTCTTAACGAATTTCTGATGCTAATTGAAAAACGTTTAGCAGAAACTGCCTTTACAAAAAAAAAAAAAAGGTTAAACTGAAAATATATAAAACTATTATTCTACCACTTATGTTGTATGGGTGCGAAACATGGACTCTTACTTTAAGGGAGGAAAGGAGATTACAAGAATTTGGGAATAAGTATTTGAGAATAAAGTACTTAGGAACATTTTTGGACCAAAGAGAGATGAACAAACAGGTGAATGGAGAAGACTACTCAACAATGAACTAAGTGGTCTTTATAGAAAGCCAGATATAAATAAGGACAGTTAAGTCTCGTAGACTGCGATGGGCAGGACATGTTGCACGTATGGGGAATGGAAGACTTGCATGGAAGCTTCTTGTAGGAAAGCCAGAGGGAAAACGTCCAGTTGGTAGACCAAGAATGAGGTGGGAGAATAACATTAACTGTGATTTGAGGGAAGTAGATTATACAGGGAATGAGTGCAAACCATTAGTTCAGGATAGGGATGTATGGAGAGCTTATGTCCGCGCGGCCATGAACCTACGGGTTCGATAGTGCCAGTGAGTAAGTAAGTAAGAGAGCATTTTAATATTAATTAACACTTCTTAATATCTAAGGGTCATTTCTCCCAGCATTGAATTGACCTATTTTATTCAAAGATTTTATTTCAAGCTTGAGGTAGCCTATATTTATGTGCTGTAAATCTACGACATTGAATTAAGAGCTTTACCTTCTTACCGAAGTAAGCCATGCTCCGGTTGTTATACGCTCTGTAAAAACCATGTAACCTGATCTGGTCAACATGACAAAAATAAAGTTCGTCACGCAAGAACAAGCGAATTCGTCAGCCGGTCAAATGTATGGTCGGATGACGTTTCTTTACGGAATACATCGTTATTTTGTTGTTAAATCGTATGTAGCCAGATACGTTTCGAGAAAACAAATATGGCTGCCGCTAGAGAGATTTTTAAATTCGGGATTTTAAGAAAACCCTCACTCCTAACGATCGGATTTCGCTGATTTTTTAAGAATGCCTTTCTCGTAGTATTTCAATTGTGTATAGTGAGATTCGTTGTGGGAAATCGTTAATTGCGGCCGCTAGAGCGATTGTTAGATTTTCGTTTAAGATGAACTCCTACTTTTAATGCTTCGATTTTGTTGGTTAACGAACTAGATCTTATTTTTATTAATTAATTGTAATTTACCAAGTTTGGTTCCAAAAAAATTGCAGTCACTAGAGCATTAACACATAGGCCTATATATAATATTTTATCTATACTACTGACTTTTTGAGTGCTTATAAATATCTTCAGACTATAATTTAAACATGTTTTAAATCAATGCCACTAGGTTAGTATTACTAGATTTCTGGTATTCTCTCCACATCTGAGTTTGGGGCGCCTGGAAAGTGGGGTTACTCTTCCCCGATGGTATGGCAGGTGATGATGGTAATGATGCGCCGGGAAAAGCCTTAAATTAAACTTAATATTATGAGGTGAATATGATAATAATAAAAAATAAATGCTTTATTATTCGCTGACGATGTTGTACTTTTAGCAGAATCTGAAAATGAGCTCCAAACGTTAGCATATAAATTTAAATTAATAGCCAATAGATATAATTGTAAAATATCAATAAATAAGTCAAAAGTAATGGCATTTATTGGTAAATATGGAATTGGATCAAAAATTGTACTGGATAACAAAATAATAGAACAAGTATCACATTTCCAATATTTAGGATTTGATTTAACTTATAGAGAAAATAAAGATATAGAAAATAAAGTAAATAAATTTCAGGCTATTTGTGGAACCATAAAAAGAACTTTAGGTCGGAAAACAAGGAAAGATACGAAACTTAAATTATATAAAACAGTGGCTGTTCCTTTGTTGTTGTATGGAAGTGAAAATTGGATAATGAAATCAAGGGATAAAAGCAGGATACAGACTGCGGAAATGCAATTTTTACGTAATGTGAAAGGATGCACAAGAGCGGATAGAATAAGGAATGAAACTATACGAGATGAATTAAATATATATAAAATTGGAGATAAAATCAACGAAAATAATAAGAAATGGACAGAACACTTAATGAGAATGAACAACGAAAGAATACCAAAAAGAACCTTCCTGTATAATCCCAGAGGAACAAGAGATGTTGGCCGACCACGTAGAAGATGGACTCCACGTTTAACTTCGCCGGAACAGGCTGCATAGCCTAAACCTTGTAGTAAAAGAAGAAGATATGATGATAATGGCCAGATGGTGTTCTGGAACTGTTTGGGCCTTAAAGTTTCCTGACATTTGCCTTAAAGGTGAGGAAAAACCGAAAAAAAAACTTCACCCTGAAACTTGCACCGAGCGGGGATTGAACCCGAGTTCACTACGTGATAAGCTAGCACGCTACCTCGAGACCACAGCGGTGGACATATTTAAGCTTATAATACAGTTGGGAATATGTGAAACAATAATGATATAGTCCACCGCTGTGGTCTTGAGATGGTGTGCTGCTTTGTCACGCAGCAGGCCCAGGTTCGATCCCCGCTCGGGACAAGTTTCCTGGGTGAGTTTTTTTTCGGGGTTTTTCCTCACCTGTAAGACAAATGTCAGGATACTTTAAGGCTCGAACGGTCCCTGATCATCATCTGGCCATCATTATCATCAATATCATATTCATCTCTTCAGATTAAGTTTAGGTTTAAGGTCTCTCCTGGCGCATCATTACCCATCGGCATCACCCATTATATAATTGGGGCAGCGTAACCCCGCCTTCCAGTCGCCCCAACCTCAGAAGTGGATAACAATACGCCAATGCCGGGAGACAATACCTGATATGTCGAATGACAAACAAGTGGAATTGAATTTAAAAAAAGAATAATGATGTAGTTGATCGCATTTATTTATTTCAATCTGAGGATAAATCTAGACCATGCCCATGCGTCTAGATACTCAAGAGCGATCGCGTCTTTCTTTGTGTATAGTTTTCGATCCCTTAATTGCGTACATAAACAGCATGAAGTCTAATTAATGGGGTACAATGCAATGCATCACCAATACATTTCTGTTACTTGAATCGTATTTTGAAAGACACAGCACTGAACTGGTTTGTACTTTATCTTATCTGTCAGTGCGGCAATATTTGTGTGAGCGTACCGGCGCGGCACTATCAGAGTATACGTAACCACCCACCTCTGATCTATACTGACAATATTACTTCGATGATCCTAATAGAAAATTGTGCTGGATCTAGCATTTGGCCGCCATACAAACTTGTTGACGTAACTGATAGAATAGGGCATCCACTGCTGTGGTCTCGAGGTAGCGTGCTACCTTGTCACGCAACGGGTCCGAGTTCAAGTATCGGTCGCGCCAAGATGAGGTTCTTCTCGGGGTTTTTCTTCACCTGTAAGAGAATTGTCAGGAAACATTAAGGCCAAACGATCACCGAACATCATATGGCCCTCATAATCATCATCATTCATATTCGCAATTAAGGATTCTACGGACGCACCACTATCATTACACCATCGGGGGCACTTTGCAGGCGCCACAACATCAGAATAATTATGCCAATGCCAGCAGAGGACACCACAAATGTAGAAATGACAACCTTGAGTACTGAATAAAAACCAAACAAAAAAATCTTTAAAAATGCTATTACTCAAGAAGTGTGCTCTAGTGAATAAGATAGGGAATGTGCGGTTATTTCACGCTGGTGGAACGGATAATTAACACAACTCGTGGTTATTCTACTTCGCGGCTATTTAAAAAAATTCAACTCATTTATCTGCAAAACGGTGGAATTGCTAAGTAATAAATAGATCTCGTATTTATAGGTTCTAAAAAATCTTATTTTAGGGCCTAAAATAAGCTCTGATCACATGCAAAATAGATTTTAAAAATGTATTTAGGCAGATTCAGTTTTACCAATTTTAGTATGCACTTGTAAATTTAAAAATATAGATTATTTTTATTATTAGTTTTACCATAAAGTTTAAAATTTATGAAAATATATTAAATATAGTATATTATAAAATAATTATTAAATATTGAATTGTATTCATGGTTTAGATTAGGGCCTATTTAAAATTGTAAATACAGAAAAATAGTAGTCATACGTTACATCATCATCATAGTACATTCACGAATTTAGGCCATTTGTTGACCTGTTTCGGCCTCAAGAGAAACATCATCCAAAAGTCTTTTGAGTGGACGTCCTGGTCTTCTTCTTCCTGCAGGTTGATATCTTAAAATTTGTTTGGGTATTCTGTGATCTTCCATTCGATGAACATGTTGTATTCATCTTGACTTATAATCAGAAATTTTGTTTCTAAAGGTTCCATGTGTAATTCTTCTAAGATGTCTTCATTTTTTTTGTGATCTAGTAGTGTGTATCCTGCAGTCCTCCGAAGATATCTCATTTCAGCAGATCTAAGTATCTGTATATCCTTCTGTTTCAAATTCCATACTTCGCTACCATACAAAAGAATTGGAAGAGCCAGTGTTTTATACACTTTTAATCTTGAATGCTTTTGGACTAACTGTGGCTTGAAGATAGAATTTATTAACCCTAAAATTCTTAAAAATTTAGATATTTTTGCATTTACATCCTTTTCTTCTTTATATGAGATACTGCATCCTAGATATGTAAAATTATTCACATGCACCAACATTTTATTGTCCAGTACAATTTTACTTCTGACAGGAACTACACCTTGAAATACCATAATTTTTGTTTTTTTCTGTAGATATCTTCAAACCATTAAATCCGCAAATCAAAGTACGTACTTAAGAGGGAAATATGAAACAAAATTAACTCACCTGTTTGTTGCAAATGTCACAGAAAATGGGGAAACGCATATATCTACTGTTTAATTAAAGACGATTTCGAAGCTAGAACTTTCGGCATGATGCAACGTTCATACAGAATAAAATGAGTTTGGTTTCTAGCCTGTCAGAAGACAGCACCCCGACTAGTGTGACACACTATGGGGGGTGTTTTTCAGAATTCCGGAGTTTAACATAGGTCCCATGCATTCAGTTTTCTGTAAGGTCTTCCGAGGCGTGTTAATTATTTTTCAGCTTCTCGCCTAAAAGTGAAATTTTGTTTGAAAAGTACTTCAAGATAATGAAAACCAATATGTAAATATTTTAATTTCTCGGAATCAAATAGACAATTTTTATTAGTTTTAGTGATAAAATGTAAGACATTTAGAAAGTAAAGTAAAGTGATCCCACAACAATCCCTGAGGCCCTTGAGGTAGTAGTAGGTTAAGGCTCCCACTTTTTCTAGACAATCGGCACTTTATATCAGCCCTGCGTGACGGCCGCCTTTACCCCCAGAACAAGCGTCTGGTACTCATTTCCATTAGAGGCTGAGTCGACCCCAGGGCCATAGTACCGCCAGAGGGTTTGGGTCAGTTTAAAAATCCTGACCCCAACGGGACTTGAACCCTCGACCCTCCGGCCTGTAGCCCAGTGCCTTAACCACTACGCTACGGTAGAAATATAGGCAAAAATAGGATCTAACGTTAATTTAGTCATTTTTAGGCACCGTTATTGATCATATAAATATATGGGACGTGTAAATACAACTTCATTTTAAGTTATCTCTGCAAGAACAAAATAGGTTTTTGCCTAAAATCCGAGGTCTAGTAATAAGAGAAAAATGTCTGAGTAAGTCGTTTTGGACTATAAACCTAAACTGACATTCTCTCTCTCTCTTTCTTTCCCCTTGACATAACACAAGTACACTGACACCACTCATACGTCTAAAGGCAAAAGAATCCACTTACAAATACTTCAAAAGACAACTTAATATTCTTATGTTTGTTTATAATCTCTAGCTTGTCCGATTATCAAATATTATTTTATTTAACTTTGTACTGTATTCTGTCTTCTCTATGTGTACTGGTTATTAGTAAATTACGGAGGAAAGGAGGTGTTAAGATTGTCCACATGAAAACATTTCTTTAATTTTTTTTACAGATCTTCACCGATTCTAATCAGCAGACACCGAGAATGACGATGCCCAAAATTAATATGTGCGTGAGTATGTGTGTTAACGCTCTAATGGCCGCGGTTTTTGTTTCATCGAAACCAAATATTTTTTTTTAGAAAAATACGTCAAGATCGTTATTCAGCAAAACTGGACCATTTGAGTTCATCTGAAACGAAGATTTAAACATCGCTTTAGTGATCGCAATTTCCGATGTTTTACAACTAAGTATCCATCCATCCATTCATCCATAGTGATTCTGCCCGACTGCAGGTCCTTCACTGCAATCATAGCATTTTCATGCTATGCTTGCAGCTTTACTAGGGAATTGTGGGTGTGGTAGCTTCCCGTTGCTTTCCACACCGGTGAAGGATGATGATAATGATAAGGATGATGATAATGATGGCCATATGGTTTCGGGCACCGTTTGGGCCTTAAAGTTTTCCTGACATTTGTCTTACAGGTGAGGAAAAACCCCGATAAAACCTCACCCAGAAAATCTGCCCCGACCGGGGATCGAACCCGGGCCCACTGCGTGACAAGGCAGCACGCTACCTCGAGACCACAGCGGTGGACTCAATTAAGTACATGCTATTAAAATAAACCGAGGACATGTCCCAAAAATCTGCGTATTTTTAACTATAAGACACAGTAATCGAAGCCAGGATCCAGCGATGGCAACCCACTGTACGCAGCAGATGGAATCCCTGCTGATTAGAGCGGAGTGGAGTGAGGCGGGTAAGGGTTAACCATTCAAAGTAATTCTTGAGTTGTATTAGGTCCACTTTTCTACATTTTAAATGAGAGATTTGGCGCTGGATTTTAGTGTCTTGCAGTTAATAAGGCAAATATTTTTTTGGATACTGCCTTGGCATATCACAGCGATTCTCTGGGGGAAAAAATTAAGGTAGGTTTCGGCATGCAATTGTTGACAGTTCCCTTGTTAATATTTGGGTCACAAGCTCTGGTCCGCTGGCGAGGACGTGAGGGTTATCCAATCTACCAATTCATGAGTTGTATTTTCTTCCCCATCGTTTAAATAATAAGTTTGGAGCTGGATTTTAGTGTCTTGCAGTTAAAATCGGCATATATTCTTTGACACGGACTTGGCATATCACAGCGATTCTCTGGAAGAAATTTCAAGGTAGGTTTCAGCATGCAATTATTGACAGTTCCAATTGTTAGTATTTACGTCATAAGCTCTGACACGCTATGATCGGTATCAGTAGGTAACATGCATTATTCCTGTTATGGTTATAGTCTAGTTGCAGAGCTCCAGGCGTTTTTTCTCGTTTGACTTTCCCCCTTATAAGGTAATCGTCACGGAATAACTTCAGTTGAAATGGATTTTTGGAGAAGAGCTGCCAGAAAATCTCGACTGGGAAAAATTAGAAATACACAAATTAGAAAATGGATGAATGCAGAAAGAAATATAATGCGATTGAACACAGAAGGCTAAAATGGTATCGACACGTAAGAAGAATGCAGGATGGAAGACTACCAAAGGCCTTCTATGCATGAAAAATTGAAAGAAGAAACAGAAAAGACCAAGAACAACCTGGAAGAAATACATTCAAAATCCAATGAGGAAATTTGGTGTAACAGATGAAGACACAGAGGACAGAGAACGATGGAGAACTTTAATTGAGGGAAATTTGTGAATGTTTGTTGCAAACTGATAGTCTGTAAGTCCGTACGCATTTATATTTATTTATTTTTAATTCATGTTAATTACTAAGACTGGTTGGAGAAAACCCTCAATGATGAGGAAAATTCTCAAAATGAATGAATAAGGTAATTGGTCATATTTTCACACATTAGGCAACATTAGAGGACATGAAATGCAACTTTTTCTTTGAATTTTTCTTCGTTGACTCTTAAGATACGTACACATATGCGCGCGCGCTGCTCGTGTTATGTTCGTCGAAATTATTAATTTCAACGAACCTCCTGCGATCCATAGGAAACCCACAAACCTTCAGTAGACATTTCGCAGAGACAAAGGCCTACACTTGGTCATTCCATGTCTCCTTATTCAATTATTTTCTTTTATCAAAACTATTTATTTTGTTCTGGATGGGATACTTACTCTTACTTACTTACTCACTGGCACTACCGAACCCGTAGGTTCATGGCCGCGCGGACATAAGCTCTCCATACATCCCTATCCTGAACTAATGCTTTCCAATCATTCCCTGTATAATCTACTTCCCTCAAATCATAGTTAATGTTACTTCTGACTAAAAAAGAACCGTTCTAAATGCAGGTCTTTCTGCACCCCCGTAGTATAATGCAAAGCTTCCTGATTCCTGACTACCTTCTCCTGGCCACCTAACTTCCTGTAAAACGACTATATCCAAGGGCGATTTATCTAATTCCCGCGTTAATATCTCTAGTGCCCCGCTATTGTATAAAGTCCTAACATTCCATGTTCCTAGGAACATGTCCCTGTGTTTGAGCCTTTGGCATGGGTTCCCTGAAGTAGTCCCCGCCCGGAGAACCGAATGGGGGATACTGAGAATGTTTTACCTGTAGGCCTATACCATATTATATTGTCAAATAATTTTAAAACTACAATCACTTCAAAAAAGTTTTTAACCAATTATTGAAATTTTATTTAAAAAATTGAAAAATATGAAGGAATATTAAATTTTTACTAAAATATGAATATTTCGCCAAAATATTATGAAATATGAAAAAAAATATGTTGGTCTTATTTGATTCTATAGATTATTAAATGTAAAAATACTCTATGGAGCAACAAAAATGTTTATAGAACGCAAAAATAGTATTATAATATATTCATTTTAATACCAACATAAGTACAATTTACAAATGTAATACATTACAAAATTATATTAGTACCAGTATTATTTTATTTCTGGCATATTTCTCATTTGAGTGAATGTTTTACAAGAATTTGTTAAATTATATTTCACACATAAAATAACTTTCAAAGTCTCAACAGTCAATTGCGATTTTTTTTATGTCCACACTTTATTTACCAAACAATGGTGGTCAAATCAACAATGTAAACTTTGATAAGCAGTTCTCAACAATGATTTGTTATTATTAAAGTTTAACATTATAAAATTAACAAAAATAATATAAAACTCATATCCTGGCGAAATAGCTACATGGGAGCCGAAAACCGTATATTCCCTTTTCGTTCTCCCGCCGTTCCCTAGCTTGTCGTGCATTCTTTTCCAAAAATCGGGATTTTTTAAATGCCGCGGGACGCGGGACAAATTGTTAAACATCGGACTATCCCGCCAAAATCGGGACGTCTGGTCACCTTACACAATACGCTTATTACTGATATGCGTTTATATATTCTATTGTTTTGTGATACTTCATACATAACATTATGAAATAAACGTGTTTAGTACACACGAAAAAAACACATAACATTGAAAAAAACAGGCATGCTGTAACAATATTGTGAAATCATTTTTTTTATTCCTTAGACATCAACGTGCACACTGACCTGACGATCTTCACTATTTAATGTAGCGGCAAACCAACAAAACTAAGTTATGTGTCAACAATATAACAATATTTTACTTTTCTCTCGCCGGTAGGAAGAAAGTAAAGTAATTATCTTCTTCCTGCATGTATCCGGAGATATATCCATTTTATCTCCTATTTCCCTCCAGGCATCTCCTTTCAATGATTTTTTTAAAAATGATCCTTATGTTGAGGATCCCACAATAATTGTTTGTTTCTATAAAGATCAATAAGTTTTAACATGTTTCCCTCTGACCACTCGATACTGAAATAATAATAAGGTGCGCGCCGAAAACAACGAACCTCTCACGTACCCGTCCAAATCTGAACAGCGAACCATCAAAGTGTTCGTGGAAAAAACCGGCAATGAGTGGATCGTGGTGCGCAGCGCTCAAGTGTGTACGTACCTTTAGAGGTACTGTGAATTAAAATAAGTATATATTGTGAAATGGAATGTAAACACGATGAGTAATGAAGTAAATTTCAAAGACCCGATTCCCAACTGTAGCAGACGGCCAGTCAGGCACGACCGCTAGAATTACTGATGACACACTGTGTGACGTCATCTCGTCCTTCACCACCTCCAAGTTGTAATGTCACTGAATACGTGTAAGTTCGCTTTCATTTCATGTAGGGAAATAATCTAGCAAATGCACAGTCTTCTTCATTTCATGTAGAGAAATAATCTAGCAAATGCACAGTCATCTTCATTTCATGTAGAGAAATAATCTAGCAATTGCACAGTCATCTTCATTTCATGTAGAGAAATAATCTAGCAATTGCACAGTCATCTTCATTTCATGTAGAGAAATAATCTAGCAATTGCACAGTCTTCTTCATTTCATGTAGGGAAATAATCTAGCAAATGCACAGTCATCTTCATTTCATGTAGAGAATAATCTAGCAATTGCACAGTCTTCTTCATTTCATGTAGGGAAATAATCTAGCAAATGCACAGTCATCTTCATTTCATGTAGAGAAATAATCTAGCAATTGCACAGTCTTCTTCATTTCATGTAGAGAAATAATCTAGCAATTGCACAGTCTTCTTCATTTCATGTAGGGAAATAATCTAGCAAATGCACAGTCATCTTCATTTCATGTAGAGAAATAATCTAGCAATTGCACAGTCTTCTTCATTTCATGTAGGGAAATAATCTAGCAAATGCACAGTCATCTTCATTTCATGTAGAGAAATAATCTAGCAATTGCACAGTCTTCTTCATTTCATGTAGGGAAATAATCTAGCAATTACATAATCTTCTTCATTGCATGTAGGAAAATAATCTAGCAATTACACAATCTTCTTCATTTCATGTAGGGAAATAATCTAGCAAATGCACAGTCATCTTCATTTCATGTAGAGAAATAATCTAGCAATTGCACAGTCTTCTTCATTTCATGTAGGGAAATAATCTAGCAATTACATAATCTTCTTCATTTCATGTAGGGAAATAATCTAGCAATTACATAATCTTCTTCATTGCATGTAGGGAAATAATCTAGCAATTACACAGTCTTCTTCATTTCATGTAGGGAAATAATCTAGCAATTACATAATCTTCTTCATTTCATGTAGGGAAATAATCTAGCAATTACACAATCTTCTTCATTTCATGTAGGGAAATAATCTAGCAATTACACAATCTTCTTCATTTCATGTAGGGAAATAATCTAGCAATTACATAATCTTCTTCATTTCATGTAGGGAAATAATCTAGCAATTACACAATCTTCTTCATTTCATTAATCTTCTTCATTTCATGTAGGGAAATAATCTAGCAATTACATAATCTTCTTCATTTCATGTAGGGAAATAATCTAGCAATTACATAATCATCTTCTTCTTAAACATAATTTGTAGGATTTTCATCCTGTTTATTTAAAAAATCACTCCTCGGAGGAAGACGTACTGGATGTGCATTCACTGTCTATCCATCTCTTGGCTGGTCTTCCTCTTGTTCTTCTCCCGTCCATTGGTCTATCTTCTTTAGCTCTTTTTTGCAAGTCGGTTTTCTTCCATTCTTTCTATATGAACCTTCCAATATTTTCGTCTATCTATAATACATTTGGTTATGTATTCAATATAACATTTGTCCTTAAATTCTGTGTTGTGTATTTTATCAAATACTGTTTTCCCCTGAATAGTTCTTAATATTTTCATTTCACATGTGCTTATTATTTGTTTAGTTTTCGTTGTATCAGCCCTAGTTTCTGCTCCATATACGATAACTGGCCGAACTAACGTTTTGTATATGCGGGTTTTGCTTTCTATTGACATGTTTGTTGCGCCAAATTAAATCTTTCATATATCCTGATATTTGTGCTGCTTTATCAGCTTGTTTCTTTACTTCTTTTATTAAATTTTTAGTGTTTGTTATTAATACACCTAAATAATTAAATTCTGATACTTGTTATATAATTTTTCTTTCCACTTCTAATTTGCAATTACATAGTACGTATTCAAAATTTAACTGGGCGATACTGTAACAACAATCCAGAACACAAACACATGATTTAAAAACAAAGTGAAAGTATTTTATTTAACGATGTTCTTTAACAACTTAGGTCTCTCTTCTTCTTCTTATTTGGTGTTACAGCTCGAGTGGGCATTAACCTCATCTATGGCCTTCTTCCATCATTCTCTATCCATCACCAACTCTTTCCAATTCTTTATTCCAAATCGTTTCACGTCTGCTTGTACACAATTCCACCAACTTGTTCTTGGTCTTCCTCTTAATCTGGTTCCGTCTGGGTTGTTGTTGAAGACAATCTTTACTTTCCTTGTGGTTTCCATCCTTGTGATATGTCCTAACCATCTCAATCTTTGGCATCTTATACGTATACGTCTCCAAATCCAATTCCTTACACATTATTCATATCTCATCGTTGTATCTGGCTCTCCATCCGTCCTCTGTTTCAATTACTCCGAAAATCCTTCTCAAGATTTTCCGTCTTTAGCATCGCAATCTGGGCATGAAAAGGTCTATAAATTTTGCTCAGATGTCGCTTATTTCGGGATCGAGATAAAATGTGTTCTGCTAGATCACAAGGAATAAAATGGTTCTGCTAGATCACAACGAAAAATAAAAAATCCATCAATAATCAGCGGCTATTTATATCAAAACACTCAGAAATATCCCGAACAACCTGTGAAAGTTTGTCGTGGAATTGTGTTCTGCTCTGTATAGTTTGACATGTTTTCAGCGTGATGCGGCTAAGAGCTTGTTATAGTTGTATATTCAAGGGTTGATAAAAATAAACTTGACATTCTAGTTCTAGCATCAAAAAGTTGGACAGTTAGTCAAAGTTTACTCTGTAGCTCCTTCTTGTACTTAGAAACCTGAAAGTTGCTGTTGATATCTCATGGGTGATGTTAACTCTTCTCATGGCACTACTTTTTATTTTATGGGGTTACTCGTGTTAATAATTTGCAGTATGCATCCATTCCTTTAACCAACTAATTCACTGGCACTATCGAACCCTTATATTCATGATCGCAAGGATATAAACTCTCCACATATCACTATCCTCAGCTAATGTATTCCGATCATCCCTAGTTTGTTCTGCTTCACTCAAGGGCATCCAGTAATTATTTGGGTTAAAAATTGATTATTTTATTTTTGTTTCAAAACATCTATCTTATTGATGTGTAATATTATTTGGACATTTAAACCCATTAAATTTGGTTTTTAAAAATGGCGACTCTGTGTTCTGCTAATGTACATCATTTTTTTTTTTTTTGCATTTTCACATAACTTGTATTTTTTTTTATATTTTGGTACACTTTTCTCTGAAACTACGAAAGATAGGATATTAATTTTTGTCATGGATATGCAGTTTAAAGAGCTCTGTAATAAGGTAAATTTATCTTTTTGCGCAATAATGCGTTTTGTCGTACTTACCAGCAATGGCAATCATTATTGAAAGTTCAACTACCTACATTTAGGGGTTGCCAACCTAAATAATTATACTGTAACATTACATTTACACCCACATGCGGGAACTAAAACCACTGCCCTCTATGTATACTACGTACAATGTATATACAGAAAATATCCAAAAGGTAGTGTTAATATACATTATACGAAACAAATCACTGCATTTTAAATGAACTGAACTTTATTTGAAACAATATAAAACAATAAATACGTTTTTGCGGCAATGTTATCAATAATTCTTCTCAAGGCCTCCTGTTGTTTCAACTAATAAACATTGCCCACACTGTTAACGTTAATCAATTGTTTATAATGAACGCAAATATTTCCAACAAAGATATTATTTTACTATTATTATTTATTATTTTGAAAACAGCATCGCGCAAAAAATAATGTACAACGCACGTTTGTGAAGTGTTTTACAGAATCTCGGAAATTAAAAACCTCGCTATCGCTCGGTTTTTCCTCGATTCTGTAAAAACAACCACTTCCCAACCTCGCATCGTAATACACTATTGTGTTATTGATAGTGTTTGAAACTAATATATATATATATATATATATATATATATATACATACATATATATGTATGTGTGTGTGTGCGCGCGCGCGCGTAAAATTTTTAACAAAAAAAATGTTTGGTTTGAATTTTTTTAATAAATCATAAACCGTATCTGAAAAGCAAACATTATTTTCAAATGAAATATGGACAATAACATACTAAATTTTGGAAACAATTGGATAAGTGGTTTTTGAGAAAATTGTACCAAGACAATACTTTTAAGAAGGATTTTTTTATTTTCATTTTAAATTACTCACGAAGAAATATGTCTAAAGAAGTTAGTACCGGGTGCACTCAAATCATGGTTAATGTTATTCTCTCACCTCAAATTGGCCTACCAACTGGGCGCTTTCCCTCTGATTTCCCTACAAGAAGCTTCCATGCCATCTTTCATTATCCGTTCATGCATTATGTCCTGCCCATCGCAGTCTACGAGACTTAACTGGTTCTTATTATAGTGTCCTTAAGTAAACAATTACGTCAGCATTCTGATTCCTGATGTAAATCAAGTAAAATAACGTGAGATAATTTGCTCCTCTTGAGTAACTTGTGTCAAGACCATTGTGAACGATGTATAATCTACTTTCATTTTCTTTTCAATCTCGAAACGCACAATGTAATTACTAATTACTGTAATCCATTGTGTTTTTTCCTTCAGAACACTAGGCAAAATATAGGATGAAAGAATGAACAAGTGTGGATGCATATTTTTCTTCAAACTTGGCTCCACTTAATCCTTCATGCTAATTGAACAATATAAGTGTAGGTAGGCCTAGATCATATTTAGTCATTTCTCAAAGTTTCGTTTGAACTAAACCTCTTCCGAGCTAAGTTTCAGATGTAATATAAACACGCCATATGTATGACTGAATTTTCATTGGTCGATAACACTGAGCAACAAAAAATAAACTTTTTTTTTTGTCTCAGAAAGAAAAAATATGTGATTATGATAGTAATTTTTTTCTCCTGAATTCAAATATGATATCGGTTTTTCTCCTTTACACAAGGTTTCCGAGAGAAAGGAATTTATATTTCAAACACTTCAATATTTTCTACATTCGTAACTACACAATATTCGAACATTCGGACTCACCTAGAAAGTAAGAAATGACGATTTTCTGCTATATAGCCCCTGTGGAGCATCCCTCTTGATGGTCCAACAATAATCGGCCAGCATATTAGGATTCCATTTGCCTTGATATCTCTTTTCCATAGGTGAAATCTCCTGATGAAAGTGTTCCCCGTTTTATTTTACAATGGACAAATGGACGAAAAAACGTATATTAAAGATATTTTAAATCCATTAATTGAAATTTAAATAAAAAATCTATGGGTGTGGAGAAATTCCGAATACATATTTGAAAACACGATAAAAAAACTGCATTAAGTACAACTATTGGTACTCATGAGACAAAAATCATGTTGACCAGTGTAATGGTTTTGCCTCTAAGCGTGTAAAAATACGTAGTTCGTGCTCTAACACTTAAAATAAAAAATAAATGTTATATATATCACTGAACTCCTCCTAATGACGACAATTTTTGATGGAATTGTGTGTTTTAGTGGATGTTTCAGATACACAATTGGACCCTCTTTGATTCACCTGAAACTATAATTTTAAAAATTGCTTTGGCGGTCACAATTTTTCGATGTTTCGCAAAACTCAATATATTCTATTAAAATAAACTCAAGGCAAGGAATATAATTTAAACATTTCATGTACAAAAACAAAATCAATAGCATTTCGAGGAAAAAATTACCTCAGATGCAAAATTGTGATAAATAATATCATTGAACAAGTGAAATCCTACAATTATTTGGGTTTTAATGTATCATACTGCCAAAAAGAAGATATAAATATAAAAATACAGAAACTTCTAAGAATGTGTGGAACAATAAGAACTCTAAAGAATAAAACAAGTCAGGATACTCAACTGAAATTTTATGAAGTCATGGCCGTTCCTACTATTATCTATGGCAGTGAAAATTGGATTTGACTCATTCAGATAGGAAAATAATAGAGGCAGCGGAGATGAGATTTTTAAGGCCAGATTCTTATGGACCAGAAAAGAAGTTATGAGGTAAGAGATCAATTAAATGTTTATAAATTGACGGATAAAATTGACAAACAAAGTCAAAATCGGTACGAACATCTACTAAGAATACCAGATGATAGAGTTTCTAAAATGATTTTAAACTACAGACCCACAGGATCTAGAAGTCAAGGAAGACCATTTGCTAGATGGAAAGATCAAATCTCTTGAAGTCGGAACGGGCCAGAGGGCCTAAGCCTCGATGTTGATGATGATAAACTCAAGTAGGTATTATCCAAAAATGAGCGAAATCCGACAATTAGAAGTGGAGGTTTACCTGAAATCCGAAATTTAAAAAAAAAAAAACTTTCTAGCAACTGCCATGTTTGGTTCACCTCAGCGTATACCATACAATTTAAATAACCTTTAATATTTAATTTACATAGGCGTAGCAACGCACACCGAGTATAAGCTAGTGTCCATATAAGTTATATGGGAGAATTTGAAAATATACAATTGCAATTGTAATCCATTAAATGAGCATTGTTTTATTCTTACGCATGCGCAATGCAGAATATGATAGAATTCCAATTGTTTCGAAATGGAAAAATGTCTGTAGAATTTCTTAAACATTGAAAAGCAAAGCAATTGAAAAGCAGAGAGAAACAAATTATTTTGACTATTTAACTCATGCCCCAAATGGGAGTCGATGACCAATCACGTTTCAATGATTTCTGTTTCACAACCAATCAGAGTCGTGTTTCACGAAATATTTATCAGCGTTATATTTACCATATTAAAGAAAGCTCCTCCTTTTTAATATTCTGAACAGGTCTGACCGTTATTTTGCAGTGACTGAGCCTATAAGAAATACGGCTACCAGATTGTATACATAGTGCATACATGTCAACATTTGTAGCAATTTATTATACCACCAAAAAAAAACAAACCACTGTTTTCACTTTCTTAAATGTATTTTTTTCCAGGTAATAATCCAGAAAAATATAATTGTCATATTTACATCATACGACATCAGAAATGAATTAATATACAGTTTGATGTGTTTCATTTTTTCTCCAATAGAGAGCATTCTTACAATATTGCGTTCCTTTGGCAATAAATAGTATGATCTTGTAGCAGTGATAAACAAAAGAAGCAGAAGAAGCGTACCTATCGTTTCTCATTTGTTTTCAAACATCGCCGTTTACATTAATTATATAAATATTAAGTAACTATAGTTAAATAATGATTTGTGAGTAAACAGCTTAATTTTATTCGTTAAATAGTCCTAACAAATGCCACTCTTGATTTCCAAATTATCTAGATAAATTGGAAATCACTCGTGGCATTACTTGTGACTATTTAACTCATGCCCCAAACGGGAGTCGATGACCAATCACGTTACAATGATTCTTGATTTACAACCAAACACAGTCGTGTTTCGCCTAGAATTTACCAACTAAAGTTTATCATAATAAAGAAAGCACCTCCTTTTTAACATTTTGAATAGGTCATATCATTATTTTGCAGTGACTGACTCCCTAAGAAATACGGCTACCAGATTGTATATATAAAGGTAAGGTAAAGTGATCCCACTACAGGCCTCAGGAGGCCCTTCGGGTAGTAGGAGGTTAAGGCTCCCACTTTTTCTTGACAATCGGCACTTGATGTCAGCCGGGTTGTCAGCCCTGTGTGACGGCCGCCTTTACCCCAGAACAAGCATCTGGTACTCATTTCAGTTAGAGGCTGAGTCGACCCCAGGGCCATAGTGCCGCCAGAAGGTTTGGATCAGTTTAAAAATCCTGACCCCACCGGGACTCGAACCCTCGACCCTCCGGCTTGTAGCGCAGTGCCTTAACCACTACGCTACGGCGTGCCCCCTAGATTGTATATACAGTGCATGAATTTCAACACATAGCGCATGCGGGAGTTAGTATAAAAACATTTGTAGCAATTGATTATACCGCCAAAAAAAGAAACCACTGTTTGCACTTTCTTAAATATATTTTTTCCCAGGTAATAACATTCCAGAAAAATATAATTGTCATATTTACATCATAGGACATCAGAAGTGAATTAATATACACTTTGATGTGTTTCATTTCTTCTCCACTAGAGTGCATTCTTACAATATTGCGTTCCTTTGGCAATAAATAATATTATCTGGCTGTAGTTCTGAACAAAAGCAAAAGAAGCGTACCAATCGTTTCTCATTTGTTTTCAAACATCGCCGTTTACATTAAATATATGAATATTTTAAAATAACTATATTTGAATAATGATTTGTGAGTAAACAGCTTAATTTTATTCGTTAAATAGTCCTAACAAATGCCACTCTTGATTTCCAAATGAGGGAAATTTTGAGGAAGTGGCTGAATTCAAATACCTAGGAACAATAATCACAAATAGGAATGAGATGCACAAAGAAATTAAACATAGGCTCAATATTGGAAATGCGTTCTATTATGCATTGCAGAGACTCTTGATGTTCCAACTCCTTTCAAAAAAACGTTAAACTGAAAATATATAAAACTATTATTCTACCAGTTATATTATATGGGTGCGAAACATGGACTCCTACTTTAAGGGAGGAAATGAGATTACAAGTATTTGAGAATAAAGTACTTAGGAAAATTTTTGAACCAAAGAGAGATGAACAGACAGTTGAATGGAGAAGACTACTTAACAATGAACTACATGGTATTTATAGGAAGCCAGATATAATAAGAACAGTTAAGTCTCGTGGACTGCGATGGGCAGGACATGTTGCACGTATGGGGAATGAAAGACTTGGATGGAAGCTTCTTGTAGGAAAGCCAGAGGGAAAACACCCAGTTGGTAGACCAAGAATGAGGTGGGAGAATAACATTAACTATGATCTGAGGGAAGTAGATTATACAGGGAATGATTGGAAAGCATTAGCTCAGGATAGGGATGTATGGAGAGCTTATGTCCACGCGGCCATGAACCTACGGGTGCGATAGTGCCAGTAAGTAAGAGTATAGCATACTCGTCATGTAGACTACATATCACATTTGTGTATAAAAAAATAAATTACCCCTTTTTCATATGTAGATTGTATTATATTTCTGTCTAATGTTAATGAAAATGTAAAGTTACAAGATAGCACATTAATTTATGCCTACCGTACACTGTGTATTAAATAAAATGTTACTTTTTATATTGATTTTTAGCATCTTTAATCCATTAGGTACGAGACAAGGTGGCGGAGTAGAATAAATTCACAGCAGTATGGTCACGCCCATTAATAAAACATAACTCGACCTTATACATAACCAATACGCAGTACACCACAAGGCCAAACTGACTTTTTATTCTGGTATAGTCCGGGGAGACTAACCTCGAGCCCTACATGTAATATTTATATTTTTACCAGACACTAAATGGTTTTCTAACCATGAGTTTTTTTCTCTATCAGTTGTATTACATAAATATTATAAATATTTTCGTGCGCATAAATATGTTGGTAAAATGAACAAGATTTATTCTTAATAAACGGTTTAATCAAACTTATGGTTCACCGATGTGGTTTCTGGGTACCGTCGCTGCCTCGTTTTTTTTCCCCCCATCACTTGCGTCCCGCGCCGTAGCCGAGTGCTTAAGGCAGGATGCATTGGCGCAGAGCTACGGGACTTGCGCTGGTTCGAGTCTCCATAGGGGAAGAAATTTTCTCATGGAAATTTCGACCTGTGTGGGGTCGATGCCTATCCATCATCGTGAGGAATTTGGGTAGATACAATAAGTAGCGGCACTAGGTGGAGAATAACAGCTAAACCTGCTGGGGGATCCGACATGCTGACCACATGTCAACACTACACTGGCTGGATGATCTACCTCTGTGATTAACACATGTAGGTGTGACGCCTGCAGGGCCTTCATGGCATGTCGCGCCATGGAGTGTTTAGATAGTGACAATCTAATTTATATAAAGTGCCTTGAATAGTCCTATTAAACACAAGCGATAAACGAGTTAATATTGTAGGAGATTAATTTAATTTAAGCCAATAAAAATACCAAATACAACAAGAAAATCAAGTAGTTGTTGAAAATGTAAAATTGCGCGTGAGTTTATGACTAAATAAAGTTGAATTCTTCTTGTGATTTATCTCTTAAAGTTTCCATATTTTATGAACACTATAGTATTCAGATGGCACCAGGGTCCACTTGGCAATGACGTACTCCCCTCTTAGGATGACATCATGTTTAAAGCGAGATAAATCTGAATATGAACAAAGCACCACCTCGACCTACCCCAAGGACAAGCACGGCTCCATTATTATTTCAGACTAGGGCGGGGGAATAAAGAATCAATATCAAAGTCCAATACCCTAGCAGTCTTCTGTACGTCCATTCTGTCACAGTCATAACTACGTTTTCGTTCAGATATAAGCTATAATTCATTTTATTTATTCATTCAGAATTTTCTTCATCATTGAGTTTAAAAAGCTATATAAATGACTACGGTCTTATAGATTATCAGTTTGTAATACACATTCACAAATTTCACTTAATTAAAGTTCTCCATCGTTCTCTGTCCTCTCTGTCTTGATCCGTTACACTAAATTTCCTCGTTTCCACCTTTTAAAATACTCCATTCTACATTCTTATATGTGCTATACCACATTAGCCTTCTATGTTCGATCTCATTCATTATACTAACTAACTTACTGGCACCATCGAACCCGGAGGTTTATGGCGCGCGGACATAAGCTCTCCATACATCCCTATCCTGAGTTAATGTTTTCCAATCATCCCCTGTAAAATCTACTTTCCTCAAATCATAGTTAATGTTATTCTCTCGCCTCATTCTTGGTCTACCAATTGGGCGTTTTCCCTCTGGTTTTCCTACAAGAACCTTCCATGCACGTATTTCATTCCCCATTCGTGTCACATGTCCTGCCCATCGCAGTCTACGAGACTTAACTGTTCTTATTATATCTGTCCTATAAAGACCATGTAGTTCACTGTTGTAGTCTTCTCCATTCACCTGTCTATTCATCTCTCTTTTGTCCAAAAATTTTCGTAAGAACTTTATACTCAAATACTCGCAATCGCCTTTCCTCCCTTAAAGTAAGAGTCCACGTTTCGCATCCATATAATGTAACTGGTAGAATAATAGTTTTATTCTTTATGCATTCATACATTTTCATATTTCTGCATTTTTAATTATTTCCAGTCGAAATTATCTGGTAGCTCTTCTCCAAAAATTAATTTCAACTGCAATTATTCTATTGGCCATGTTGTTATGTTGTAATACATTGTAAATAATTATATAGGATCTAATCCCAGTAGCTGACCATACTTGTTTTCGTACAAAACCTGTTTTGTTCACCCTCGAATTTTAATGATGTGCTTATACCCCAGGTATGTATTATTTTCGGGCCAAAGTTCGATCCCCGATCGGAACAGTTTCCTGGGTGAGGTTTTAATCGGGGTTTTTCCTCACCTGTCAGGAAACTTTAAGGACCAAACGGTCCCCGAACATCGTATGGCTATCGCAATCATCATCATTCATATTACTTTTAGATTTAGCTTAGGATTAGAGACTCTCCAGGCGCACCACTATCATCATCATTATCATCATCATCTCCCATCATATCAACGGGGCAACGTAACCCTGCCTTCCTATCTTTAATGGAAAAGTAAGGATTGAAGGGAATTTGATCAATATTTCTACTTAAGGCGCCCCAACCTCAGAAGTGAGTTACAATTACGCCAATGCCAGGAGAGAACACCAGAAATGTCCAAAAGGACAAACTGGGACATTAAAAAAAAACTTTTAAAATTCATACTATAACTTACCACCGTTGAGATTGTTTTGTAATAAGTTTAAATAATAAAATTAGTACCTGAGATATCAGTCATCCTCAACATTAAAATTCATTAAAATTGTGTAGGCCTTTCAGAACTACTTGTTACATCTTCAGCAACATTACAATGCATGGAATAAATTTCCATTTGAATTTTAGCACTTACAATTTATCCACAATCCTAGTCTAAGTACTAAATTATGATTATTTTGCTTGTGTCCTTCACTGAATTTCTAATACAATGCATTTAATTATCAACTGACAAGTATGAAAGTAATGATCATGTAAAAGAAGTAAGAAGACTCCACGCATCTATATTTGTCGAATATTTATTTGTATTTGTACTGGTTGAGTGGAAGAGAGGGCCTTATGGCCTTAACTCTGCCAGAAAATAAAGTATTATTATTATTATTATTATTATTATTATATTCTTCTAGCAAATAAACACAAATGCAATATGTTCGATAATTTCTAAACATGTATTAAATAAATACAAATGCAAAAATTATTTATTTTTGATAAGTGTCTAGAACAGTGAAAGCCGAATAACAGCAAATTAGATGCGATTTATGGGCCGAACAGCAGGCTACACAAAGTGAGACCATAAAATAAATGAGGAAATTATGGAAGAGTTGGCTGTAGAATCCATTCTTCACCATATACAAAACTACCAGAACTGGAAAGTCCATCTTCAACGAATGCCGTCTCATAGGATTCCAAAAGCCATAATTCGATACTGCCCCCAAGGCAAAAGATCGCTGGGACGTCCAAAAAAGTGCTGGATGGAAAATTCCTCTTTGAGACCGTAACAGGCCACATGGCCTAATACTTGCATGGATGATGTCTAGAACAGGGGTGCGCAGAGAGCTCGCGCGTGACCTTCACTGGATCCTGTACACTGTAACTCCCTTCAGGTGATGTACATTCAGTGGTGGACACCGTCACTTCATTTTAATTCTATTATATAATAATCCTGCTCTAGGGGAGGTCTTTCACCGTAATCATAGCATTTTCATACTATGCTTTGCAGCTTTACTAGGAAATTATAGTTGTGGTAGTTTCCCGTTGTTTTCCACACTGGTGGATGATGATGATGGCCGGATGATTTTCAGGGACCATTGTCCAAAGCTTTCTGACATTTGTCTTATAGGTGAGGAAAAAAATCCGAAAAAACCTCACCCAGGAAGTCTGTCCCGACCGGGAAACTAACCTGGGCCCGCTGGGTGACAAGGCAGCACGCTACCTCGAGACCACAGCGGTGGACATGCCTTGTTATATTGTAATATAGTCCACAGACGAGAAGATTGAAAGCAAGGGGTCGAAGGGAGGCATGAGGGATTACAAGCGACACAATGGCTTACTACCTGAGAATATAGGAACAGTCCATGATGTCACTCACATCTATAGTTTATTTCAGGCGTATTGAATTTTATGTTTTATATGTTGTGTTTTACGGTAATTAAATTTGCTATTCTTATTCTCTTTAGTTACTTTATATTTCAATGTTTCGTAGTTCACTGTGAGATTAGGGTGACTATTTAACTCATGCCCCAAATGGGAGTCAATGACCAATCACGTTTCAATGATTTCTGTTTTACAACCAATCAGAGTCGTGTTTCACAATTATTTATCAGTGTTATATTTACCATATTAAAGAAAGCTCCTCCTTTTTAATATTCTGAACAGGTCTGACCATTATTTTGCAGTGACTGAGCCTATAAGAAATACGGCTACCAGATTGTATATATAGTGCATAGATGTCAACACATAGCGCTTGCAGGAGTTAATATAAAAACATTTGTAGCAATTTATTATACCACCAAAAAAAGAAACCACTGTTTGCACTTTCTCAAATGTATTTTTTCCCAGGTAATAATCCAGAAAAATATAATTGTCATATTTACATCATACGACATCAGAAATGAATTAATATACAGTTTGATGTGTTTAATTTTTTCTCCACTAGAGAGCATTCTTACAATATTGCGTTCCTTTGGCAATAAATAGTATGATCTGGTTGCAGTGATAAACAAAAGAAGCAGATGAAGCGTACCTATCGTTTCTCATTTGTTTTCAAACATCGCCGTTTACATTAAATATATAAATATTTTAAAATAACTATAGTTAAATAATGATTTGTGAGTAAATAGTCCTAACAAATGCCACTCTTGATTTCCAAATTCTCTAGATAAATTGGAAATCACTCATGGCATTACTTATGATGATTAAAATTTTGAACTGTGTCCGTCAGACTCGCAGCTAACACGCCCGCTCGGCGTCTAAATGAGGATAAGTTATAGTACAATCCTTCACGATATAATGTGCTATGAAATACCTACTGCTTTCATACACTTCGTCTGTGGACAGTATACAGTATATTGATCCATATACCAAACAATGTGCATTATCACCACCTAACGCAAAAACAAGTCTCTCTCTTCCCATTCTGTATTAAATGTAACCAATTTTGTCGTACTCATATTGATAAGCTACGTCACTGACTTTATTGTTTACGTAAAGCGCGTCGAAAGTACCATCTGCCTCACTGAACGTGAAGCAGGAGGACTACCCGCGCTTCAGTGATGTAGATGGCATTCTATACAACGACTCTCTTTAATAGGTAGGGCTGACAAAGTATCGGTATCAGGGTAGTAACTA
This sequence comes from Diploptera punctata, assembly GCA_030220185.1. NCBI lineage: Eukaryota > Metazoa > Arthropoda > Insecta > Blattodea > Blaberidae > Diploptera > Diploptera punctata. The sequence goes on along the minus strand of JASPKZ010003862.1, from coordinate 2,074,694 downwards.
ATTTCTATACACATTATTTACAAAATGCGTGTCTTTGTTGAGCGTCTCCACTGCCTGCTCGGAGCGGAGAGTGTGTGTGTTCAACTCTCCTCAGTAATAGACCTGTTTACGTGACGTATGGTTGTATCAGAATGCCGAAACAAAAATTGTGCAAAGATAAGTACATTTTTACACAACGTGGAATGTACTAGAAGTCTGTCTCAAGTAGCGCGTGTCAACGTGCAGTTTGTAAACACAGCGTTTAAGTACGATGCAGCCTAGCGTATAAACCATATTTTTTTACAGCCCTAGTAATAAGTCAGTAATTACTGTCGCTATTCAAAATTGAGAATGAGAGAAAAGACAGATTCTGTTTGAAGCCACAAATCACCTCCAGGTACGTTTAAGTTTGGCTACAACATTGGGCACAAATACATATTTTTCCTTTCGAAGTTTTATATCCAGAAAAAATAACGAGCCTAGTCTTACGTGAATCAGCGAAACTCTTATCCAGGGGCTATCATGTTAACTAGAAGTACATTGAGATGTATACAAGGAACCACATGCTTAAATTCGTATACGTTGGGACAAGTCTCAAGATATTTTTCTTCCAAGCTGTTAAAACCCTCATTAGTGTCAGACACTAAAATTTTGGGAGGTTGTCAACGTTTCTCTTTTAAATAAATTTCCTGTTTTTTTTGTCAGTATTTATTTGTATGCTGGGAGAGACGGCAACTCTACAATTTTTCGTCACGTACTTACGAAGGTGTGAGTTGGATTTGGCTAGTGAATCGTTTCCCAACCTGTGCGTCGCGAACCCCCAGGGGATTCGCAAAATATTTCAAGGGGTTCGCCAAAAATTTTCCGTAATTGCACGTTTCCAGGTTAGGTCTATTATTATTTCCATCATTTCTGCAACATTGTACTACTACTACTACTAATAATAATAATAATAATTATTATTATTATTATTAGTGTTATTATTTTAAAATCAAATTAATCCTATAATGCCCCTTGTTACATATGTGTAATATCTGGAATTTATCACATTATTTCCACAATAAATTAATATTTGCCGCGAATGTCTGATTTACAGTTATGTAACAACGATAGGAATGCATTTGATTTGGCTGCAACTAGGCTTACACGTTGTGTAATTTTTAAGCCGTAACTAGAGTAACTTTAGGTTTTAACCGTTAAGGGTTAAGTTAATTTAAGGATATTAAACCTTTCGCTTATAATTACATTTTATGCACGTTTACTGTAGGCCTATGCATATTTAAAAGTCAGTGGTTCACCCAACTCGGATCGTTGTGGAAGGGGTTCGCGAGTCCAAAAAGTTGGGAACCGCTGGACTACTGAAAAGGGATTGCTTGAAAGAAAATATTTTAAAACTCTTCTTTCACTATACAAGGAAACTCTACAGTACGGCTAATGAATTATAGGTCGCGCAAGGGATTTTGAAGAATGTCCTTGGCCGTAAATCCAATGGGCGAGCCTATCAAGACTGCTGAGCTGTGAATTCCCTGTCGGCTACGTGTACAAACAAAACAGTTGCTCTACAAAAACATGTACAGTCCATAGAGAATAATAGTGAGACGCGGATGTGTTGATTTTAGATTTTAAACCGTAGACTTTAATTATAATATTTTGTACACTTGCTGCCTCAAGTCTTAAAATTATAGTGCGATGTGAATGTCGGGTCCCCCAGCCATTATAGCTGGTCTTCTCAACCTGGAGCCGCTACTTATTGTAGCTACCCAAATGCCTCACGATGCTGGGTGGGCATCGGTCCCATACTGGCAGAAATTCCTTGAGAACATTTCTTCCCCCGTGGATACTCGAACCAGCGCAAGTCCCGTAGCTCTGCGCCAAGACATCTTGCCTTAATCACATGGCTACGGCGCGGGGAAGACTATAAATTGTTTAAATTAAAGTGGCATTTAATGGTTATTTAAAACATTAAGAGTGTGATATAAATCAAATACAGTGTGTGTGTGTGTGTGTGTGTGTGTGTGTATATATATATATATAGAATATACTTCCTCCACGGATAAATATGTCCTAACTCACTGGCACTATCGAACCCGTAGGTTCATGGCCGCGCGGACATAAGCTCTCCATACATCCCTATCCTGAGCTAATGTTTTCCAATCATTCCCCGTATAAAATATTTCCCTCAAATCATAGTTAATGTTATTCTCCCACCTCATTCTTGGTCTACCAACTGGGCGTTTTCCCTCTGGTTTTCCTACAAGAAGCTTCCATGCACGTCTTTCATTCCCATTCGTACCACATGTCCTGCCCATCGCAGTCTACGATAAAGATTAACTATATTATTTAATTTTTGTAGTGAGATTTTAAAAATGTTTAGCAGTGACTGTATTTGATATTCGCTAGCGAGGGAGCTAGCAATGACATGTAGTCATACTTCCTATTGGCTGAGACCTACATCTGGTTAGTACAGGACTCGCATCTAAGCGCTCATTACAAATTTCATTCGTCAGGAATCATTGCTAGGGTTATACTTGAATTTGTTGTTTTTTATACTGGTCCTTAATGATCAAAGAAAGTATTGTTTTTGCGCGTTAGTACGTTTTGTCGTACTTACCAGCAATGGCGACCATTATTGAAAGTTCAACTTCCTCCATTTCGGGATTCCAACCTAAATAACTATACTGTAATATTACATATACACCCACGTGCGGGAAGTAAAATCACTGCCCTCTGGGTTTATTCAATGATACCCATTATTTACAGGACTTTCTATAAATCCTAAATGATTAAAGATTCAATTTATAAATATATTTACAGGAGTAAATTTAACTTTTTTCCCTCAACATTTGTTAGGACTTGCAGGTATGCCTCGACGATACTCAGATTATCCAGATGCTTACACAGCATGAAACGTAGTTTCATCTATTGGATCAATAATTTCATTTGTTACTACGTACCATGTATATACAGAAAATATTATAAAGGTAGTGTTAATAAACATTATACGAAACAAATCACATTTTATATGAACTGAACTTTATTATTTAACAATATAAAACAATAAATACGTACTTGCGGCCACGTTATCAATAATTGTTCTCAAGGCCTCCTGTTGTTTCAACTAATAAATGTTGCCCACACTGTTAGTCAATTGTTTATAATGAACGCAAATATTTCAAACAAAGATGCTATTATTTTACTATTATTTATTATTTTAAAAACACCATCGCGCAAAAAATAATGTACCAGGCACGTTTGTGAAGTGTTTTAGAGAATCTCGAAAATTAAAAACCTCGCTATCGCTCGGTTTGTAAACAATTTTCTTGGATTCTGTAAAATCCACTTCCGAACCTCTCATCGTAATATACTTTTATTCAGAGTTCATTGCTACTACAGAAACCTATCGTCAATTTAGTTGTCTTGGTGGAATTAACTCCTTTCCGAGGCAATAGATTGTTCTCTGATCTGAAATTATACCCTCCTATTAAGCAAGAGAAGGAAAGAATTAAATGAACATATAAATATTATGTCAAACGACAGAACAGTTAAAATAACTAGGGATAAATTCCCAACTGGGAAAAGAAATACTCTTCGCCCGAAGAAAAGATGAAAGGAACAATTGAAGCAATACATTGAAGAGGAACAGACACCTTTTCTACATTGGATGAAATAAGAATTTGCTGGTACACAATTTAAAAGATGTTGAATTGGCTCCGGGATCTTTCAACACGCCAAAAGGTGAAGAACATTTTCACATCAATGATAATTGGGCGGGCACGCCGTAGCGTAGTGGTTAAGGCACTGAGCTACAAGCCGGAGGGTCGAGGGTTCAAGTCCCGTTAGGGTCACGATTTTTAAACTGACCAAACCCTCTGGCGGCACTATGGCCCTGGGGTAGACTCAGCCTCTAACGGAAATGAGTACCAGACGATTGTTCCGGGGTAAAGGCGGCCGTCGCGCAGGGCTGACAACCCGGCTGACATAAAGTGCCGATTGTATAGAACAAGTGGGAGCCTTAACCTCCTACTGCCCCAAGGGCCTCCGGGCCTGTTGTGGGATCACTTTACTTAGTGATAATTTGGACTACACGTACCACCAATCTTGTGAACGAAGAGAGAAGAGGATGCTATAGTTTTGCATAGTGGCGGTAGGGAGACAGGCAGCCGGCACGTGAGCACGCGGAACCAAACCATTACATCAATTGGAGGGTCGCAGCTGCCAGTTCGATATGGAATATATGCGGATACGCTTCGAAATCTGTTAATCATGCGGAGGATGAAGGGTGGCATGTTTCCCTCCAAACAAGGGTGAACAAGAGGCTTCCAGCCAATGTTATCAGTTATCACTGGAGTCCAGATTTCTATCTAATTACATATTTTTCATCGGTATTTATAATAAGTAATGCCACGAATGATTTCCAAATTATCGATAAATTCACGACTCACGAAGTGAGGAGTGAATTTATCTAGAGAATTTGAAAATCAACAGTGGCATTTCTTAGGACTATTTAATGAATAAAATTAAGCTCTTTACTAAAAAATAATTATTTGAATACAGTTACCGGTGTTTTTAAATATTTATATAGTTAATGTAAACGGCGATGTTTGAAAACAAATTATAAATGTGAGGTTATGTATATTCACTGCAACTCGATCATATTATTTATTGCCAAATAGGATCGCAATATTGTCAGAATGCACTCTAGTGGAGAAATAATGAAACACATCAAACTATTATAATTAACATTATATGTTAATCATTTATATTTTGAATAAACAACTCAGTAAAATCACTGAATCTATTCATTATTTGCTATATTCAATGTATTTGTTGGAGAAAAATAATGGTCTAAACTGTTCAGAATATTAAAAAAGGAGGAGCTTTCTTTATCACAAAAGCAGGAGCTGATAAAGATAAATCGATAAAGAGCGAGGTGAAACAAGTCTGTCTTTGGTGTACAACAGAATTCATTGAAACGTGATTGGTCATTGATTACCATTTGCGACATGAGTTACATAGTCAATCTAAAAACTTATATAAGGTTAACGAATAAGGCACTAACTAACTAACTCACTCACTGGCACTATCGTCGAACCCGTAGATTCATGGCCGTGCGGACATAAGCTCTCCATACATCCATATAATCTGAGCTAATGCTTTCCAATCATTCCTGTATAATCTACTTCAATCAAATCATTGTTAATGCTATTCTCCCGCTTCATTCTTGGTCTACCAAAAGGGCGCTTTCCCTCTGGTTTTCCTACAAGAAGCTTCTATGTACGTCTTTCATTCCCCATTCGTGCCACATGTTCTGGCATCGCAGTCTACGAGACTTAACTGTTCTAAGGCTACTAGAAGCATTATATTTCAAGTTCACATTATATATTTTTTACATATTCCAGTCAATATTACATATTTTAAACATAACTGCATACTTTTACATATTATGTCAAATGTTTAATTGAACCCACACATTCATCTACTTTAATTACACAACAAAGACATTCTGTACGTCGAGCGACCGTTTACAAAATATAAAAAAAAATGTTCATCGAGAAAAACGAATTCTTGAAAACATTGAAAAATATATTGTGATTTAAGATTTAAGATTTATTTAGCCTGGTGGAGTTAAGGCCATGTGGCCTTCTCTTCCACTCACCAGGACAAACATATATTACATAAGAATATAATAATCTTAATTAACTCTAATATTATAAACTAAGTAAAAATTTGATCAAAAGATAATATCTAATATACATATTACGATCTATAATACAACCAGTTAATATTAGTTAAAATTAAGACTAAAACTAATAATAAAATGTATACAAACAAGACATATTAAATTGTCCCTGTCTAGTGTATATAAAAAACAGGAAAATAATTAGATATAGAAAACTAATTTTACGATTATACAATATTTAAAACAAAACAAACAAAAATATTTGTTATTCTTAATATTATTTACATAAATAATTAAATATATTAATATTGCTAAAAGAATACTATCAGTGAGGTGTATAAGTTAGTTTGTTATTAAATAATTCTTTAGTTTGTTTTTGAAGGATGTTATAGTTTGACAGTCTCTGACATAGGGTGGAAGGGAATTCCATGTTTTGGTAAGTGACACCGTAAAAGATAATGAATAATATACAGTGTGATGAGGCGGGATATAAAGGACAATGTGCTGATGGGATCGAGTGTCAAGATTATGTGTGTCGGATAGTCTGATGAAGCGGCGTGATAAATAATTAGGCGATGATGTGTGAAGTATTTTATAGAGAAGGGATAGGGAATGGACAGTTCTACGATCTCTTAGACGAAACCACGATAATTGTTCCAGGGACGATGTAACATGGTCAAATTTGCGAATACCACAAATAAAACGTGCGCAAGAATTATGAACACGTTGAAGTCTTTGAGTGGAAATAATATTTAAGTCTGTAAAAAGAGTGTCACAATAATCAAAATGGGGCATTGCAAGTGTTTCTACTAACATTTTCCTAAGGGCGAATGACAAACAATTTCGTACACGATTTAATGAATGTATTATTGAGAAGACTGTTTTGCATGATTTACTGTGTTTCGTGCCGTGATGGACTTCAGGATTGTACCCAATCTGATAGGACATAGGCTACTGTATTTACGTATGTAATTTGTGTATAATCATTTCTTCTTCTTCTTCTTCCTCCTTCCAATATTAGGCCAAGGCCTGTTACGATCCTATAGAAAATTTTCCCTCCAGCGTTTCATAGGACGGCCCAGTGATCTTCGTCCTCTTGGTATATAATTATAAACAGCTTTGGGGATCCGATTTGTCCCTCCACGAAGCCTTGGGTCCAGCCCAAATTAATGACAGTATGAGTCATATCTGTGAATGTTTGATATGTATGGAACCAGGAACGGTTCCATATCACCGTAGAGTAGATTCCTTCTTCTTCTTCCTCGACTTTTCCCCACTTACAGGTTTACCGTCTTCAGTTTCCATTTATTTCTATCATTCCAATCTCCTTCTTTCAAATTCCTATCATCCATTATATTCTGACATCGGTTTTCCAATTCCATCTTGGTCTGCCACGTTTATTTCTTCCATTGGTATATATTTTTTTGGCCATCTTTCATTTTCCATTCTTTGTACATTAGGGTTATAACTTTTTGGACTTTTGTGAAATAAAATATTTCCAGTGCAATGAATAGGTGAACTTTTACTTGAAACCATTGAAAAGGGCCTTCATTTCACTGAGCTTCAAGAAAAGATCACCCCCAAATTAATATTAAATATTGATATGTAAATATATTTGGGGGTGACCTTTTCTTCAAGCTCAGTAAAATGACGACCTTTTACAATGGTTTTAAGTAAAAGTTTGCCCATTAATATTAAATATTGATATGTAAATATATTTGGGGATGACCTTTTCTTCAAGCTCAGTAAAATGACGACCTTTTACAATGGTTTTAAGTAAAAGTTTGCCCATTCATTACACAGGAAATATTTTATTTCACAAAAGTCCAAAAAGTTATAACCCTAGAGGGTTGTAACTTTTGGACTGTTTGTTAAAGTAAAATATTTACCGTGCAATGAATGGACGAACGTTTACTTAAAACCGTTGAAAAAGGCCTTCATTTCACTTAGCTTCAAGGAAAGGTCACTCCCAAATTAATATTAAATATTGATATATAATTATATTTGGGGGTGACCTTTTCTTGAAGCTCAGTGAAACGATGGCCTTTTTCAATGGTTTTAAGTAAAAGTTCATCCAGCCACTGCACAGGAAATATTTTACACCCATCCATTGCACAGGAAATATTTTATTTCACAAAAGTCCAGAAAGTTATAACCCTAGAGGGTTATAACTTTTTTGGACTGTTTGTTGAAGTTAAATATTTCTGTGCAATGAATGGGTCAACGTTTACTTAAATCTGTTGGAAAAGGCCTTTATTTCATTAAGCTTCAAGAAAAGGTCACCCCCAAATTAATATTAAATACTGATATATAAATATATTTGGAGGTGACTTTTTCTTGAAGCCCAGTAAAATGATGGCCTTTTTCAATGGGGTTAAGTAAAGTTTACCCATTCATTGCACAGGAAATATTTTATTTCACAAATTGTTAAAGTAAAATATTTCCTGTGCAATGAATGGGTGAACGTTTACATAAAACTGTTGAAAAAGGCCTTCATTTCACTGAGCTTCAAGAAAAGGTCACCGCTAAATTAATATTAAATATATAAATATATTTGGGGGTGACCTTTTCTTGAAGCCCAGTGAAATGAAGGCCTTTGTAAAAGTTCATCTATCCATTGCACATGAATATTTTATTTCACAAAAGTCCAAAAGTTATAACCCTATTGTCCATATCATTTACCGAAAAAAAAAGTATACCGCTACGTACTTCAGAGTAGATTCCATGAAGCTAAAATAAGGTTGCCGAACCCATCTCTACTAATCTAATGGACAAGCCTTGAATTTCTGCGTGAATCAGAGTTTTTATCACGTGACTATGGGCCATATTGTTTAGCAAATTGTTTATGCATTACGTACAATAACATTTACTTAAGGTCGACCTCGTCAAGGACGGAGATTAATAATAACAAACAACCTTGTAACTGGAACACAGGAGTATCTAGCTCAAGGCACAGCTGTCTGTTACAATCCAGCATCCTTCCCCGTCACGGATTTTTAAATATCAAGCTATCGTTAAACTACAAATCTACTTTCCGCCATCATTTTACCTCCCATTTATTTTATGCTTCCATCACAGCACTATACTTTCTTTCATAAATCTTGACTAAATTTAAGTAGTCCACTGCGGCGGCACTGTAGCCTCTCATGCAGCGGACACAGATTCGATTTCCGGATGGATTTAATTTCTTGGTTGAGATTTTTCAGAATTTTCCTCGATTATAAGACATGTTCTCGAAAATTTGAACCAAAGTTTGCTTGAAAAATCACTGTTCTCATAACACTAATCATATTGTAAAAAAAAAAACCGCAGGATCTAGTTCACCTCAATGGAAAGAGAGATTAAAATATCCTTCAAAGTAGCTTCGACTTATGTCAGAGGTAAAATATCCAGCTGAGAGATTCTATATTATCTTTCTGAATGGTTTAAGAATCCAGGATGAATGATACTTTGGTCGTTAGCTTAAATATCCGATTAACGTCAGTAATCGTGTGGACTCCACAGCAAAAGGTATTCTGTGCTTTCCTCTCGCGGAGTTCAAATCTGTTGTGCAGATACAGCGTCGATTTTGGCATATCAACTGCGACCGAATAACGATATTTAAAAAACAATCATTACATTGGACAATTGCCTTCGTAAAACTCGCAGTTTGGTATCAAAGACGATTTTTTATTCGAGGTTTTTTCTCTCCTGTAAGACAAATATCAGGAAACATTAAGACCCAAACACTCCCTGACCATCATCTGTCCATCACTACTACCGGGCTTCCAATATAAACCCGGACCGGCCTCACGGGGTTTCACCCGTCAGGCAGCGCTCTCTCCTCGTCTGCATTTCACTCTGCCAGCCGCTCATCCTTGAACTAGTCAGTTTACTATCGTTCGACAAGATGAGACGGGTGCTGACATTAGAGCAGCGCATTTATGTGTGTAAATGTTATTATAAATACGAATCAGCTCGTCGCGTTCGCGAGGAATTTATTCGGAACTTCCCTCGACAATTACCTCCTTCCAGATCGACAATCCACGATCTTGTGACTAAATTTGAGACCACTGGTTCAGTACAAAATAAGAAACACACGCGAAGGCGTACGGTTCTCACCGAAGAAAAATAAGACGAAATTGGCGAAAATTTGTGGGGTAGCCTGAAAGACAAAGTGTACAAAACAAATCCGCACACATTCTAAGAACTGAAGAACAACATAAGAAATGAAATCTGAAACTTGACAGTGCCCGAACTACAGCGTGTCAATCTAAATGTGTTTACTCGGTATAATGCCTGTTTAACTGCGGGAGGACAACATTTCCAGCATTTTCTATAAGGTAAGAAACAGTTCAAGGACGGGTGGCAGGCAGGGTGAATTGCGGGAGGAAGAGACAGCACTGCGTGCCGGGTGAAACTCCGTGAGGCCGGTCCGGTCTTATATTGGAAGCCCGTTATATTCGCAATGTTTAGTGTGAATGTTTCATCTTAATGTCATGTTATCTCTGAGGAGGCATTGACATTGGGCTGATCACTCATTCGGGGAGTTCGGTGATGCCTTCCATGTCCCTGTCTGGTAAAAAAAGTGTGTCTAGTCAAAGGTCGTGCCATCGTAAGACCCGGGTGGGGTGTGGAATGTAAAAAGTAGGCTACCTATAAGATGTGAGGGTAAAATGAGATAACGAAGAAGAACGGTTACGGATTGAAACTCAAATGTCTTGAATTAATTTTTATGTTAATAATTATACTAATTCCGAACAACTCCGCCATGGCCGGTCCCAAGCCCGGATAAGAAAGGAGGAGGGGGGGGAGTAACTACCTCGTTAAAAAACCAGGGTTCAGTTGGCTCCGACTGATAGTACTCTGTAAGGGCCCCTAGCCAGGGTTACGGTGAAGACCTCAACGGCAGATTTGGCGCAGGAGTCCTTCATCACGGCGGATCTGGCGGAAGTGGCAACCCTCTAGATGGGGTTAGTACATCCAGGAGCTGTACCTAAAGCTTTGAGGTGGCAGCCCCACCAACGGTTTACTCTGCATAGCGTTGGTACCGCGATCAGAGGAAAACACATTACTCGTATTCTTCACAATGGAAACTCGGACGGACTTAACCAAAGACGACCTCAGCGTAGAATTAAGGATAAACGATTTGGTATAAAGGATCGGATTAAAGTGGGAACTTGGAATGTCAGATGACTAAACACAAAAGAAGAAGAACTAATCAGAGAACTAAATAATCAAAATATTGATATAGCAATACTTCGGAACAGGCAACTCTTGTCTAATCCAGGAAGTGAAGAAGACTAATTCCGAACTAAGTTCCAGTTTTAATATAAACAAACCAGATGTATGACTGCAATTTCATTGGTCGAATAACGGTTTTACCTTTAAGCGTGTAAGATAATTTAGTTCGCTTTCTAACACTAGAAATAAAGAAAATAATAATAAAATGTATCATGTACCACATGTCTCTATAAGTGATATGGAAGGATCTTAAAATATATCAGTACAATTTTAATAGATTATGCATTGTTTTATTTCTTACGCATTAGCAATACAGAATACATTGAAATTTCAGTTGTTTCAAAATGGCTACTCCTGTAGAATAATTTCTAAAGCATCAGAAAGGAAACCATTTGAAAAGTGGAGAGAAATACATTTTGAATATTTTAAAAAAGTTTAGTGAAAAATATCCTACATTAACAATTGAGGATGTGATGAAAGTAACAGCAGAATTTACAGGTGAGTTATCATAGAGCATAAATTTTGCTTGCAACGAAATTGGGATATCTATAGACCTAAAAGGAAAAGCGAAATATCTGATTAGGGAGGTCCATATGTAATTTTTGTCATTTTTTTAGTCATAAATAAAACATGAAATAAGTACCTAATTATTGGTACCATCTTATATTGTATTCAATCTTATTTCCCGTAAAATACGATGTTTGCCACAATTCAGTCAATTGACGGTTAAAACTAACACAACGGTGCACCCAATAGACCGAATCGGCGGAGTAATATCTTATGCAAGTTTCTTTACAGTACAGCTCGGAATTAGTATAGTGATTAACGGATAACTGAGTACATTTTGGTTTAAATTTTTGAAAGCCAAATAATTATAATTTAAAAATTTACTAGCTTATAGTTTTATAATTATAATATGAATAACTATTAAATTAATTGTAACAACACTGCCATGAACTTTGAACATCTGAGAAAATGTAGTGCACTCCAGAAAGAACAAATGGACAGATATAATGGGAAACAAAGAAGAGAATAATGACAATTGTTCCAGAAAATGTCTTAACATTGGTTTAAATAAATAATAAAAGCATTAATAATTATCTTTTTCTTTCGATAAGCTCAATTCTGGAATTGCGTGCTATTATGTAATACAGAGACTCTTGACGTCCCAACTCCTAACAAAAAACGTAAAAATGGAAAAAAAATATAAAAATATTATTCTACCAGTTACATTAATGGATGCGAAACATGGACTCTTACTTTAAGGGTCAATTTTACCAACAGAGGTAACTGTATTACGCCAGTTTTCCCCGTGTATAATGCATAGCTTAAACTGGCGTAATGCAGTTACCTCTGTTGGTGAAACCGAGCCTAAGGGAGGAAAGGTGATAACGAGTATTTGAGAATAAGGTTCTTAGGATTTTTTTTGACAAAAGAGAGATGAATAGACAGGTGAATGGAGAAGACTACGTAACAGTGAACTACATGGTATTTATAGGAAACCAGATATAATAAGAACAGTTAAGTCTCGTAGACTGCGATGGGCAGGACATGTGGCGCGTATGGGGAATCAAAGACGTGCATGCAAGCCCAGTTGGGACCAAGAATGAGGTGGGAGAATATCATTAACTATGATTTGGGGGAAGTAGATTATACAGGGAATGATTGGAAAGGATTAGCTCAGGATAGGGATGTATGGAGAGCTTATGTCCGAGCGGCCATGAACCTATAGGTTCGATAGTGCCAGTGAGTTATTATTAGAGTTTTGAAAGCTCAAGACAATAAGGACAATTGTTACAGAAAATGTCTGAATATTGGCCTAATTAAATAAATAAGCAATAATAATTATATTTTCTTTCGATAGCTCATTATTTACCTTCCAGTATAACAATTTCTTCTTCTTCTTCCTTCCAAGTATTAGGCCAAGGCCTGTTACGATCCTATAGAATTTTTTTCCTCCTGCGTACTTCGGGAAATTCTCATATAAGACTTGAAAGCATAATAATAGTCCCTTCGATTGGTTGCTGGCCAAAGGAAGGCAAGACCAGTGATGGGGCTGCAATCTTATAGCCTCTAGTCAGGCTTTTCTGGAGAAGAAAAGAAAATAAAGAAAATAAAGGAAAGATGAAAATGCAGACAAAGAAATAAATACATTTTTCTTTACAATTTCATGTTCTTAAAATTTCGCAACCTCTTTATCATATTCTGGTTAAAGTTTTCTAATTCTATTCACTCCAGATATGACCACTGCAATTAAAGTGAATTTAGATAACAACATATAAAAATAAGTTACACAACACTGCGCAATGCCAAGTAGGAGTGTAACATTTCTGGAATTTTTAATGTTAAAATGTTAGCCACCAGAAAGTAAATTATTGACAGGCAGACATACTATTACTTGAACCAACACACGCATCGAAGATGTTGTATTTCTTAAAATAAAAAATGCATGGAGTTTAAAAGACCCGAAAAAAAGGAATACGTTTTACTGTCCCCGCGGAAAAGAAGGTAATTCTAACGTTTGATTTTCTTTCAACTGCACTTGGCTATAATCATCCAAAAGGAACTCAATTCATTTCACGTTTGGCTGCTACCGAAGTGGAACTGGCGTTGCAACGTATGCAACTCGTCATCATGGTATAACAAACTATAGTACAATCATGACTCGCTTTAAATATTTGGTTGCTATATAAAACCTTACCTGGTGGGTTGTTCATACTCTACTTCTTGCAAAACTCGAAACAATGAATGATTTTTTGGTGGTGAGGTGATCCCGGTGGACTTAGTGATTACCATGTTCGCCTCTGATCTCGAGGTCGCGGGTACAAACTCGGTCAAGGATGACGAATTTTTAAGGAAATAAAATGTTAAGTTTGGTAGTTCCTGCATTACTTTATGGGAGCGAAACTTGGGAACGACAAAAAAAAATTACAAAGTAGAATACAGAGCGCAGAAATGAACTTCCTTAGAAGAACAAAAGGCTGCACAAGATTGGATCGGATAAAAAAATGAAGATATATAAGAAGATAGTTAAATATAGGCCTATATCCATTGAATGAGAAAATCAGAGAATATGGAGAGAAATGGTTTACACACGTGGAAATAATGAATGTAACAAGATTACCAAGAGCAGCATTCATCTAAAAGCCAAAGAGGTTCAATCTCGGTCAAGGATAACGATTTTTTTAAGGAAATAAAATATTGAGCAAGTTTGGTAATTCCTGCATTACTTTATGGGAGCGAAACTTGGGAACGACAAAAAAATTACAAAGTAGAATACAGAGCGCAGAAATGAACTTCCTTAGAAGAACAAAAGGCTGCACAAGATTGGATCGGATAAAAAATGAAGATATATAAGAAGATAGTTAAATATAGGCCTATATCCATTGAATGAGAAAATCAGAGAATATGGAGAGAAATGGTTTACACACGTGGAAAGAATGAATGTAACAAGATTACCAAGAGCAGCATTCACCTACAAGCCAAAGAGGTTCAATCTCGGTCAAGGATGACGAATTTTTTAAGGAAATAAAATATTGAGAAAGTTTGATAATTCCTGCATTACTTTACGGGAGCGAAACTTGGGAACGACAAAAAAATTACAAAGTAGAATACAGAGCGCAGAAATTAACTTCCTTAGAAGAACAAAAGGCTGCACAAGATTGGATCGGATAAAAATGAAGATATATAAGAAGATAGTTAAATATATATCCATTGAATGAGAAAATCAGAAAATATGGAGAGAAATGATTTACACACGTGGAAAGAATGAATGTAACAAGATTACCAAGAGCAGCATTCATCTACAAGCCAAAGAGGTTCAAGGAATGTAGGAAGGCCAGTGAAAAGATGGACAGAACAACTGTGAGGCGGAACGGGCAATTTTTGCCTAGCCCGTGAAGTGAAGAAGAAGAAGAAGAAGAAGAATGTTTTCCTTCGTACGAGAAGTAAATCTGAAGGTCTCTTATCGTAGATTTACGGCACGTAAAAGAACATCCAGCCTGGAATACAATACCTGATCGGAATTTGTCGGCGCTTTCACACCCAGGTTTGAAATGTGCCACTAAGTAGTATGACTATGATGTCTAATAACGCTGTTAAATAGAAATACTATACATCTTTGGCATAATGTAAATGGACAGCTAATGACAAATGAGGGAAATTTTGAGGAAGTGGCTGAATTCAAATACCTAGGAACAATAATCACAAATAGGAATGAGATGCAAAAAGAAATTAAACATAGGCTCAATTCTGGGAATGCGTGCTATTATGCATTGCAGAGACTCTTGATGTCCCAACTCCTTTCAAAAAACGTTAAACTGAAAATATATAAAACTATTATTCTACCAGTTATATTATATGGATGCGAAACATGGACTCTTACTTTAAGAGAGGAAAGGAGATTACAAGTATTTGAGAATAAAGTGCTTAGGAAAATTTTTGCACCAAAGAGAGATGAACAGACAGGTGAATGGAGAAGACTACATAACAATGAACTACATGGTCTTTATAGGAAGCCAGATATAATAAGAACAGTTAAGTCTCGTAGACTGCGATGGGCAGAACATGTTGCACGTATGGGGAATGAAAGACTTGCATGGAAGCTTCTTGTAGGAAAACCAGAAGGAAAACGCCCAGTTGGTAGACCAAGAATGAGATGGGAGAATAACATTAACTATGATTTGAGGGAAGTAGATTATACAGGGAATGATTGGAAAGCATTAGCTCAGGATAGGGATGTATGGAGAGCTTATGTCCGTGCGGCCATGAACCTACGGGTTCGATAGTGCCAGTGAGTAAGTAAGTAAGTAAGTAAGTAAGTAAGTAAGTAAGTAAGTAAGTAAGTATACATCTTTGGCGGCGAGTAAAGAGAAGGTATGTGGCGAGGGTTAACTTGTATTCCATTCCATATGCATTTGGACCTCAAATATTTACTCATTTTTTAGAAAATATAACCTAATCACTACTCTATGCCAGCGGTAGCATTGCTGCCGATAGGGTTACCCATGTCGGACTGGTCGAAAGTGATAAGCCAGACGAAAAAAGTACCTTGGTCGAAAGAGTGACGATCTTTCACCGTAAAAATACAACCGTCAAGAAATGCGGACATTAAGAAATTGGGACTGGAAGTAAACATCAATAAAACAAAATATATGGTCACACATAGAAATAGGTACATTTGCTGTATAATGGACATGGACAGCTAATGACAAACGAGGGAAATTTTGAAGAAGTGACTGTATTCAAATACCTAGGAACAATAATTAATTATAAATAGGAATGCGATGCACAAAAAAATTAAACATAGGCACAATTCCGGAAATGCACATTGTTATGCATTATAGAGACTCTCGTCCTAGCATCTCTATAAAAATTTGTTAAAACTGACAATATATAAAACTGTTATACTCCCATTTATATTGATGCGAAACATGTACTCTTACTTTATGGGAGAAAAATAGAGTACCTGAATTTGAGAATAAAGTTCTTAGCAACATTTTTTGGATCAAAAGAGAGATGAACAGACCGGTGAATAGAGAAGACTTCATAACAGTTAGCTACCTGGTCTTTATAGAAAGCCAGATACAATAAGAACAGTTAAATCTCTTAGACTGCGATGGGCAGGACGTGTGACACGAATGGGGAATGAAAGACGTGCATGGAAGCTTCTTGTAGGAAAACGCCCAGTTGGTAGACCAAGAATGAGGTGCATGGAAGCTTCTTGTAGGAAAACGCCCAGTTGGTAGACCAAGAATGAGGTGCATGGAAGCTTCTTGTAGGAAAACGCCCTGTTGGTAGACCAAGAATGAGGTGGGAGAATAGCATTAACCAAGATTTGAGGAAAGTAGATTAATCAGTGGATGATTGGAAAACATTAGCTCAGGATAGAGATGTATGGAGAGCTTATATCTGTGCTGCCATGAACCTGAGGTTTCGGTTCGAAGAAAATACTGAAATTCCACAAAAAATTATACATAAATAAAGAGGTATTAAAATTAATAATGGTTCTAATAATTTAAATAAAATATTGGTCTTGTAAACCAAAAATAAGGTACCCGTTTAAAACTTCAAAGAGGAATTATCCGATAGTCAGTGAGTTAGTTAGATAAGAATAAACAGATAGAAAGTGAGAGAGAGAGAGAGAGAGAGAGAGAGAGAGAGAGAGAGAGAGAGAGAGAGAGGGAAATTTTAATACGTTTCCTCATTTATTTCTCGCTCAGTGTTTTAATGAGCGTCGTCCTTCGCGTTTGGTTAACAGCAGCGTAACCGATAATTCCACAACCCGCATAATGTAGAACCCCACGTTGCGTGTAACGTGCTATTTTTTTCTACCAAATCCTGTCAAATTGTAATGGTCGATTAGGAACTCGAGGGTCGTTCGTATTAAAGCCACATCCACAAATTCTTTATAATAACTATAATACGGCACGTGTTTATATATCTCGACTATTTAGCTCATGCCCAAATGGGAGTCATCACGTTTCAATGGAATTTGTTTTACAACCAATCACATTCGTGTTTCACCTCGATATTTATCTACTTCTGTTTATCATATTAAAGAAAGCTCCTTCTTTTTAATATTCAGAACAGGTCAGAACATTATTTTGCAGTGACTGACTCTCTAACAAATACGTTGAATATAGCAAATAATGAACAGATTCTTTCGAACTACACATTTGATAATTGTGTGTTCAGTAATTGCGTTTTTAAATAATGATTTGAAGGAGTTGTTTCCTAAAGAAATAAATAATAATCTATAATGTTGGTAAGATATACAGTTTAATGTGTTTCATTTTTTCTCCACCAGGGTGCATTCGTCCACCGTTGTGGTCTCGAGGTAGCGTGCTGCCTTGTCACGCAGCGGGCCCGGGTTCGAACCCGGTCGGGGCAGTTTTTCTGGGTGAGGTTTTTATCGAGGTTTTTCCTCACCTGTAAGACAAATGTCAAGAAAACTTTAACGCCCAAACGGTCCCCGAAATCATATGGCCATCATCATCATCCTTATCATCCTTCACCGGTGTGGAAAGCAACGGGAAGCTACCACACCTACAATTCCCTAGTAAAGCTGCAAGCATAGTATGAAAATGCAGTGAAGGACCTGCCTTCGGGCAGAATTACTATGGATGGAACATGTAGATAATTCATAATTGTTATATGTATAATTTAGGCCTGGTGAAGTGGAAGAAGACCTTATGGTCTTAACTCCATCAGGTAAAATAAATAAATAAATTAATAAATAAAATGATTATTATTTTAAGAATAACTGGTACAAAGTTTAGGTAAATATCCTCAACTCGTGTCCAACTCAGAGTCGAGGAATGAGATGGGATGAAGCCCCTATATTTATAGAGGTCTGTGAACGACAAGAGTGCAGGCCGACCACTCCCCTGACGCACCGTCAATGGAGCGGATGAACGAAATGAAACTAAATGGGTATGGAGAAATGGTGGAATGAAATTTGTAGCAGGGAAAAACGGGAGGAACCCCGAGGAAAACCTGCTCAAGCTCCGTTTCGTCCACCACGAAACTTGCAAGAGTGACCAAAACTCGATCTCGGGACCCCAGTGGTGAGAAGCGAGCGTCTAACCGCTTGCGTCACGGAGCCAATATATTTAATTGCAAATGAAGATTTAAACATTACTTTTACAGCCAAAAAGATAAATACGATACTTATTTCACCATTCTCTGAAGAATTATTGTTATTTTAAACTCAAATACACATATAAGAAAAGATTTTCAATCTTTTGGACTTGGTCCTCTTCTGCTCTGAACACCTCAATTATGATAATCAGTTTTATTTACGGATTGTTACAGCTTAGGCCTATATGTAAGTGTATTTATATAGTCGTAATTTGTCTTGTAGACCGAGATGGGCAGGACATGTGACACGAATGGGAATGAAAAAAGGGCATGAAAACTTCTCATAGAAAAAACAGAAGGAAAAGCGCCCAGTAAACAGGGCAAGAATGAGGTGGGAGATTAACATTAACTATGATTTGAAGAAAGTATATTATACAGAGGATGTTTGGAAAATATTAGTTTGGGATAGGGATGTATGGAGAGTTTATGTCCGCTCGGCATTCAACCTACGGTTTCGATAGGACATGTAGTTTTCATTCATCAAGATAAATTTTAGATCATATTTGTATGGCTACAATCTATTTATAATTAATAATAAATTAATAAATAGGTTATCAAAATGTCCACCGCTGTGGTCTCGGTAGCGTGTTGCCTTGTCACTCAGCGGGCCCTGGTTCGATTCCCGGTCGGAACAGTTTTTCTGGGTGAGGTTTTTATCGGGGTTTTTCCTCACCTGTAAGACAAATGTCAGGAAAACTTTAAGGCCCGAACGGTCCCCGAAATCATATGGCTATCGCAATCATCATCATTCATATTCATCTTAGATTAAGCTTAGGATTAGGGACTCTCCTGGCGCACCACTATCATCATTATCACCCATCATATCATCGGGGCAACGTAACCCCGCCTTCCAGGCGCCCCAACCTCAGAAGTGGGTTACAAGTACGCCATGCCAGGAGAGAAACCAGGAATGTCGAAAGACCACCTGGGGCATTTGAAAAAAAAATAGGTTATCAAAATCTAACAAGTAAAAAAAAGACACTACATTAAACACACACGACCTACTACTATCCAACTAAGATTGCAGATACGGTAATAACTACACATGTTGAATGAAGCGTGTAGAAATAAAACTGAAAGTAACAAATTATTGAAATTTGAAGGGACTGAATTGCAGATGCAAACACACTTTCTTTGTAGGAATGTTAATGAAAGTTGAATACAGTTGTGATACATATATAAGCGCCCCCAGTAATCACTTTCACAGAAACAACACATTCAAATCTTGTCCAGTTACCTTGAGGCACTCTAAATTCTAGGCCACTATTTTAAGGTCGTTCCAATGAGGATGTTGCTCGCGTTAATAGCTGGTTCATGGAAATTACCTCCAATTTCAAATACCACAAATCATGCTTTTAAGTATACGCTAACAAAAAGACTTTATAAATACTTCCATTGTATGGTAATTTGCTAAACACGGTAAAAGTAGTGAAACTAGCGGTGCCGTGCACTGCACAAGCTAGAGAAGGATGTTACGTAGATGCTCGGTAGTATGAGTGCAAATGTTTGATTCAGGAACACGCTAAATTGTATCTAATAATTTCTCCGTCCGTAAAAAGCCTGAAAAAAAATGTATTCTATTAGGATAGTGAATAAAACTGTCAAAAATGATTTCATCTGCAACTTTAAAAAAACTAAGTCCTATTAAGTGTAAAGAAAATTTAAAAAATATAATTCGATTTACATTTACTGAATTTTAATTTACAGTAGGCCCTATAATAAAAACCGAGGTAATTGGCTCAGTTCATCCCTTTTTATATTAGACTCAACTTAAAATTAATTAATATCAATCTAATATATAAAAATGAATGTTTGTTTGTACTTTATGCGTGGCCATGCCGTTGATCCGATTATGATGGGGCTTTTTTTTTTCAAAATGTTCAAGAGATTCCCGGGATGAACGTAGGCTATAAGAGAGTTGTGATACTCAACTCCTACACCCTTAAAAATCGCCCTTTGTACTGGAAAAAGTGAAAAAATAGCCCTTTGGACCGTTAAATGCTTACGCTGCCTAAACTGTAAGAAATACACAAAATTAATGTACACAGAATTAAAAAAAAAAAATCTTGAACACAAGACTACATAGTGCACAAGTACCGTAGGCCTATATGTAAACTAAAGAATATCCTAAAAATCCTAAACGTGAAACGACCTTTGATGTTAAAATGTCTATAATTAATAAATAAATGAAAAATATAATTACAAATAGAAATTCTTAATATATTTTGGTTTATGGTTTTAGTAGTGTTATGAAAAAAAAAACACGCGTTTAAAAATTATAATCATATTAAAACTATAAAAAATGAAATTAATAGGTAACTCATTGGTACTCTCGAACCCAGAGGTTCATGAGCGTAGGCCTACATAATATTTTCCAACAATACCTTGTATAATTCACTTCTCTCAAATCATGGTTAATTTTATTCTGACCACATGTCACCTCTACACTGGCTCGATGATCGTCTACCTCTGTGATTAACATATGTGGATGTGAAGCCGGCTGGTAGGCCAAGGGCCTTCTAGGCCTGTCGCGCTTAAACCCTTAAACAGATTGAAAATGATCACTTTTCATCAATATCAAACGAATAATATTAAAGCTGCCTATTAAAATTGGACACGTTATATTAAAAGTTATCCTCAGTTTATGATCCATACAGACTTCATACTGCCGTCCTTACCAAAAGGACATCTCAATTTTTTTGTAATTTTCAGTTTTTACCATAGTAATATTTAGAGGCCACTCTACCTCTTTACTAAATTAAATACTTCACCATGTTTAAAAAGTCAGGAAAAAGTCAATGAATTATTTATTTGAGGCATGTCAAAATTGTATTCAAATCCTAAGCAAAATAACAGTATCTTTGACGATCTTGAAGAAGATTTTCGGACTGTAGGCCGTGGTCGTGAGGCTTGAAGTTATCCGACCTTTCGCCAGAGACTGCGTCTGGCATCCTCAAGGGTTGTCTTGAGGATGCCAGACGCAGTCTCTGGCGAAACCCCGGGGAACTTCAAGCCTCACGACCACGGCCTACAGCCCGAAAATCTTCTTCAAGATCGTCATAGCAACTCCGGCCGTGAAAGTCTACGTTGAATACAACAGTATCTTTGTTTCTTAAGCTGTTTACTATTATAGCATTAATGCCACTACTATTAGTTAAAATGAAATTATTTATAATATTTCATTTAATTAAAATAAATAATAGTTTTAAAAAATTAAAACACGCTTTATTAGAAAACCGAACTACAAAAATGAAAAATAATTTTAATTTCCAACACGCTTGGGATAAAACTAAAGTGGTCAACAAAAAAATTATCTCCAACACATCTAGAATAAAACTAGATTTATCTTCTTCTTCTTCTTCTTGTAAGCCCATGTTTCCCTTAGCAGAGATTTAGGCGCTCTCCCCCTACAGGGAAGAATTTGAACCATACTAATTTAGTTACACTTGTTTTCGTATAGATGTCATTTGAGTGGTCCGTGATCAGCGTTCCGCCTCATACTGACATCTAGAAAACCAAGGTAGTACTAGGACGGGAAAATTCGGTAAATTTTGCTTAGAGGCCTTTTCATTCAGGCATAAGGATCTTTTACGAGCCTGAAAATCTTCAGACTCGGGACCCACGGCTTAAAGTCCCTCCCGGAGGACTTGTTCCTTGGATTTTTCCGTCCTAAAAATCGATCGACCCCAGCCGGGTTTGAACCCGCGACCCTCGGGACCAGAGGCAAGGAGCATAATCACTAGTCCACCGCGGCCGATACTAGATTTATCTACAAAAAAATTACCATCAAAAGCGTGGGGTGCTCTATATCAATTAACATATTTGATAATAACCAAATATTGGTAAAAGTAAAGTATCAAAGAAGAAAACGTAAAAATCATAAAAAGCACCCCACGCTTTTGATGGCAAAATTAGTTATTTTTGAGCCAGCGACCTATGGATTACTGAAATTATATACCACCGCTCTACCAAATGAGCTACGAGAGGATATAATTTTAATTTCTTACAACGATGGACTAAAAAGTCGATAAGTCCGCAACCTATTATATATTACATATGAAATTATTGTATTGTCATTGGTCCTTTACAAGTATACAAAGTTTCAAGTTGATCCAATGTTTTTAAGTGGGTGAAAATCGTGTTGAAAGATTCCGTTACATAGATGGATACAGGTCAAGCTAATATAAAGCGTATAAAAATGAAGTTCACATTATATCTATAGGCCTATAGGTTATATGAGACATGTTGTTTTTAAATAAAACAATGGTTTGAGTTTCATTAACAACCATAGGTCTAATAACGATGCATTACGGTTAAAAGAAAACTAAAATTCATAAATTTTATAATATTTGCGATAAGAATATAGTTTCAGCTTCAATGTGAAGTTCACATTACATATAAAAAAAAGTTTTAAAATAAAACAAAAAATGGCTTGGGTTTCATTAACAAATGTTGGCCTAATAACGATGCTTTAAGATAAGAAAACAGACTAAATTTCATAAATTTTATAGCAAGAATATAGGCCTACTTTCAGCTTCAATATTAACATGGAGTTCACAATACATCTAAAAAAAAGTTGTTTTTTCATCAAACAAATGGTTTGGGTTTCATTAACAAACGTAGGCCTAATAACGATCTTTAAGTTTAAAAAAAGAATCAGAATAAATTTCGTTGAAAGTAAATCAATTTACGAACATTATCATGTAAGTCACACACAGATGATGCAGTATGTGGAATGGAAAAAGCTCGTTTCTTTACACATGGCTAACATAATGAACGTGACACGTGTAAATGCGGAAGACCGGAATATGTGACCTGTGAACCTCGTGACAGTAAAAGTGAAGATGTGAGAGTTACATTCGCACAATGAAAGTGTTTTCGTTGTTACGTCAAATTTGGAAAATAACCTGGCGTCAAGCTTCCAAGTCAAGCGATAGTATTTCTCACAGCTTTATGTTCACCTTCTCAATATTATTTTGTGATTAACGTCACATATACAGGACGAAGGTGCAGCGCTGTGGTCTCGGGATAGCGCAACTGCCTCGTACGCATGGGGCCCGGGTGCGATCCCCGGTCGGAACAAGTTTCCTGGATTTTTCCTCACCTGCGAGACAAATGTCAGGAAGTTTTAAGACCGAAACAGTCATCGAACATTATCTGGCCATCATATTCATATTCGCCAAGTGTAGTATGATGTGTGAATATGGTGTATTTTGTCTTAATGTTTTGTTGTCTCGGAGGAGGCCCTGGCACTGAGTTCATGATTCATTCGGGGAGGCCCCCCTTCACTCCTTGTATGATCAAAAAAGTATGTATGTGATCCACAGTCAAAATCCCTCTCCCGGCAGGTTGTGTCACTCTCGAGCCTTGAAGGCACGTGCCACTTCAAAGTACTTACAAGGTAAAAGGTTAAACTGCGTTAAATGGAATGGAATATAGGAAGAAGAAATCTTACAACTAGCCATTTTTCCGGATATACCCCAGCCACTGATTCTCCGGCCCTGACATTTTCACACAGTGATGCCGATATGGATATTGAGTGGGAGGGGCCACTTTGTGTATGCGGTTAGCAGACATACAGCTGACATCTCAGCAATTTCAAACCTTACTAGCGCATTATAGCTGCGTCAAGAGCAGTGATTGGTTGTGGCAGACATCTACTCCCACTCAACTATTTCCTTATTGGCAGCAGAGGGCGAGTTTCTCCCTTCATCCATCGTACAACCTACACTTCAGAGCCGGAGATCAGGCGGCTGTAGTCTTACTTACTCACTGGCACTATCGAACCCGTAGGTTCATGCCGCACGGACATAAGCTCTCCATACATCCCTATCCTGAGCTAATGCTTTCCAATCATTCGCTGTATAATCTACTTCCCTCAAATCATAGTTAATGTTATTCTCCCACCTCATTCTTGGTCTACCAACTGGGCGTTTTCCCTCTGGCTTTCCTACAAGAAGCTTCCATGCAAGTCTCCCATTCCCCATACGTGCAACATGTCCTGCCCATCGCAGTCTACGAGACTTAACTGTTCTTATTATATTTGGCTTCCTATAAAGACCATGTAGTTCATTGTTATGAAGTCTTCTCCATTCACCTGTCTGTTCATCTCTCTTTAGTCCAAAAATTTTCCTAAGTACTTTATTCTCAAATACTTGTAATCTTGGCGGCTGTAGTCTAATATAGTTTATTTTAACTAATATATCATACACTTATGTTATTATAAAAAAAAGAAAAGACAAAAAAAAAGAGGAAACGTTTATCATTTTATACTAAATACCTCTCCTGTATTCTATGAGTTACCATGAGTAATAAACAAGTGACGTAACTACAGATTTCATTGAACAAGATTATGTGAACTAACGAGAATAATCTTTGTTTTTAAACTCTAAATGGATTAAACGCAAACATCTGTACAGATCAAAGCAATGTTTAGTTACGAACGGGATAGCTGATTAGATACCTTTTGAAACTTATTTTCGGGAGATCCCACTTTCCCACAAAGGTACTGTCCATTGTTTACCTCAGTCACGCTGGGTTTATAAATTCATTATTACGCCCCATTCCACCACAAAATAATTGAATACCAAATACATGAATTTATTACTAAATTAGAGTATTGCCAAAATAGATTTCAACTGCCTTTGACAAATATGCTGCTATAGGAAGCTGTGTGACTTCATTACATTTTTAAGATAGTAAAAGTAAAGTAAAGTGATGCCACAACAGGCCCGGAGGCCCTTGGGGTAGTAGGAGGTTAAGGCTCCCACTTTTTCTAGACAATCGGCACTTTATGTCAGCCGGGTTGTCAGCCCTGCATGACGGCCGCCTTTACCCCCAGAACAAGCGTCTGGTACTCATTTCCGTTACAGGCTGAGTCGACACCGGGGTCATAGTGCCGCCAGAGGGTTTGGGTCAGTTTAAAAATCCTGACCCCAACGGGACTTGAACCCTCGACCCTCCGGCTTGTAGTTCTGTGCCTAAACTACTACGCTACGATGTGCCCCCACATTTTTAAGATACTTAGAGTTATTCTATGATTGTTAATTAATTAATTAATTAAGTTATTTATATTACATTAAGTCCATCGCTGTGGTCTCGGGGTAACGTGGCTGCTTCGTACACAACATTCCTGGGTTCGATCCCCGATCGTAACAAGTTTTCTGGGTGGTGATTTGTTTTTGGGGTTTTTCCTCACCTGTAAGACAACGGTCCCCAAACAACAGGTCATCATAATCATACGTATTCGTGATGTCTAGTATGAATGTGTGTGTGGATGATGTGTTTCGTCTGCACGTTGTGTCTTCTCGAAGTAGGCCCTGATACTCATTCGGGAAGACTCTCCATGTCCTTGTATTGTGTGATCCACAGGTGAATGGAGAAGACTACATAAAGGTGAACTACATGGTCTTTATAGGAAGCCATATATAATGAGAACAGTTAAGTCTCGTAGACTGCGATGGGTAGGACATATGGCACGAATGGGGAATGAAAGACGTGCATGAAAGCTTCTTGTAGGAAAACCAGAGGGAAAACGCCCAGTTGGTAGACCAATAATGGGGTGGAAGAATAACATTAAATATGATTTGAGGGGATGATTGAAACATTAGCTCAGGATACGGATGTACGGAGCTTATGTCCGCGCGGCAATGAACCTCCGGGTTCGATAGTGCCACTGAGTTAGTATGATCCATGTTAAAATCCCTCTCCCAGCAGTGTCGTGCCACTGTAACGCCCGGGTGACGTGTGACATAACAAGTACCTACAGAGTGAGAAGTTAAACTAAGGTATTGGAATTCAATAAATCATTTCATCTTAGCTCTTTCTTAATTAGTCAATGTACCGATAGTTTTTTTATTACAGGTTTTAAATGTATACAACATCTTTCTGTGCCCAATATTAGGTTTTGATTCCCTTCCTCCACTCATTCTATCCTTCCAGTCACCATCCTGCAGTCTCCTGTCCTTCATGAAAATCTAATTCTCTCTCTATCCATTGTTTTCTTAGATCTCCCTCTTCTTTTCCTCCGATTTGTAATCCACTCCAAACTCTTAACTAAACTCAAAAATCAAATAATAATAAAAACATTAAAGGAAATTTTTAAAATAAATTACTTTCCCATAAAACTAGATATCCTATTTGTCGCCAAATATATCATCACAAACTATCTTCTTCATTCATCCTCTTCACAGGTCCAAATCATTTCTTTTTTTTCCCAAATGCCCCAGGTTGTCTTTCGACATTCCTGCTGTTCTCTCCTGGCATGGCGTAATTATAACCTATTTCTGAGGATGGGGCGCCTGGAAGGCGGGGTTACGTTGTCCCGATATGATGGGTGGTGGTGATGATAGTGGTGTGCCAGGAGAATCCCTAATCCTAAGCTTAATCCAAGATGAATATGAATGATGATTGCGATAGCCATATGATTTCGGGGACCATTTGGGCCTTAAAGTTTTCCTGACATTTGTTTTACAGGGGAGGAAAATCCCAATAAAAACCTCACCCAGAAAAACTGTCCCGACCAGGGATCGAACCTGGGCCCGCTGCGTGACAAGGCAGCACGCTACCTGGAGACCACAGCGATGGACTTATTTTAATTGTTTATTTTCCACAAATTATATAATTGTTTCGTTAAAGTTCTTTTTTTTTTCTAGGATAAATTTGTTTCTGATCCTGTCTGATTTAGAGCATCGTGCAGATCAAAAAATAAATTTCTGTAGATTGCAATTTTGACTTTAATTTGACATTTATAGTCTATTTATTTTAATCTAATATATAAAAATGAATGTTTCTTTGTACGTTGGTTGGTTTGTTTGTTCGTACTTTATGCGCGACCATACCGTTGATTCGATTGTGATGATTTTTTTTTGCAAAATGTTCAGGAGATTCCCGGGATGAACATAGACTATAAGAGAGTTGAGGTACTCAACCCCTAAAAAACACTCTTTGTAGGAAAAAAAACGCGAAAAATGCCTTTTTACCCTTAAGTGGCTTACGCTGCCTAAACCATAACAAATACACAAAATTATTGTACACAGAACTAAATAAATCAAAAACCTTTACAGAAAAGTTCGCGACAGCATATGTTTATCTTTTAAGGATAACTCACAGCAACCATTTTTGTCTTTCATTGAAGCCATGAAGATCGGGATAAGTAGATTCCCGGGCAAGCATAGCAGCGCACAGTGAGTATTCTTTTATGGATAACTCAAAATAACGAATTTTGTCTTTCAGCTCATTTATGCGAAGTACATCGGGATGCGTAGATTCTTGGGCAACGTCGGGTAATCAGCACGGGGTAACTAAAAATAATAACGATATAAATTTATATTTATATTTCGTTTCACTTATTCAACTAAATGCAAAGACCAATTATCATTTATTTAGGTGTAGCAGAGCTCGCCGGGTATTAGCTAGTTGCATGTAAATATATGCGGTCAAGAAGTAAAGCAGAGGATAGCAATGGCAAAAGAAGCTTTCAACAGGAAGAGAAGCATTTTCTGCGGACCTATGGCAAAAGAATTAGGGAAGAGGCTAGTGAAATGCTTTGTGTGGAGTGTAGCATTATATGGTGCAGAGACTTGGACATTACGACGGAATGAGGAAAAGCGACTGGAAGCTTTTGAGATGTGAATATGGAGAAGAATGGAACGTATAAAATGGACAGATAAAGTAAGAAATAAAGATGTGCTAGACAGAGTGGGTGAAAGAAGAACAATGCTGGAACTCATAAAGAAGAGGAAAAGAAATTGGATTGGCTACTGGCTAAGAAGAATCTGCCTGCTGAAGGATGCTCTAGAAGGAATGGTCAACGGGAAGAAAGTTAGAGGCAGAAAAAGACATCAGATGATAGACAATATTAAAATAAATGGTTTGTATCAGATCCCTGTCATTCAATTATTATACCGTAAGAGCTAAAATAATTTTGGAGGGGAAACCCATTTAACAAGTAAACCATTTTAAATACCTGGGTTATGAAATCTCCTATTTAAAAATGAAGATCTATATAACAAACTTAATAAATTTAATTATATATGTGGAACAATCAAAATGATATTTAAAAGCACAAGAAAAGAAACAAAACTAAAATTTTATAAAGTAGTGGCAGTCCCTTACTATTGTATGGTAGTGAATTTTGGGTTTTAACTAAAAGAGAAGAGAAGATGATAGAAGCAGCTGAAATGAGATTTCTGAGAAGTGGGTAAACTTCTAGATAAGAGAAGAAGTGAAGATATTAGAAATGAGCTAAATATCTTTAAACTCATAGATAGAATAAAAGAATCTAGAAAAAATGGAAAGAACATGTTCAAAGAATGGAAGATGATCGCATGCCCAAAATTATACTTAAATGCAAACCAAAAGGACGCAGGAATGTTGGTAGACCGAAGAAGAGATGGATCCAACTTTTGAATGAGAATCTATGAGACCGGAACAAGTCACATGGGCTTAATCCGTGATTGTTGATGATGATGATGGTTTGTATGCAGATACAAAAAGTAAAGCTGAGTTAAGGGAAGAGTGGAGAATGCTGAGTTTGCAGTAAAAGACCTGCTCTTGAGCAGAACACTATGAATGAATGAATATAAATATATGTCAAGTAACATTCTAGTTTATTGGTTAAAAGAAACCTGAGAGATAAGGTGACTTTCGATTCAAGTAATCCAACTAATGAAATAAATGCACACCGGTATCAAGTAACCGCAAAACCACCATAAATGATAACTATGATAGATAAGATGAATGTTTCTGATGTTTGTACAAGATCTAACACAATTGCATTTATGATATTTGTACAAGATAACAAAATTCAATATCCACGATTCGAAGGGTAACAGAAGAGAGAAAAGTTTTAAAGAGTCTTTAAGACTGAAAATAATAATTGAATGACAGAAACAGAAACTGCACTGTAGTTTAACCTCTCCCTTTATAGGTTCTTTTAAATGACCAACGTCACTCGCGTCTTACAGGGATACGAACTGTCGGGAAAGGATTTGTAATTTTGGAGGGGACATTTTTTTTTTATCACACAACAACATGGAGGGGCTTTTCTGGATGAGCAATCAGCTCACCTACCAGCACTACCTCCGAGACCACACAAACATTTAAGAAAAGACACACCATTCACTCACACATTAGTGGTATTTTTTTTTCAAAAGAGATATCTGCTTCGAATTTAGCTTGAAGTATCAAGCAATTAATTTCTTCACAATATTGGTATTTAATATGTCATTTGGATATATTTATCATAAGTAATGCCACGAGTGATTTCCAAATTATCGATAAATTCACGACTCACGAAGTGAGGAGTGAATTTATCTAGAGAATTTGGAAATCAAGAGTGGCATTTGTTAGGACTATTTAACGAATAAAATTAAGCTGTTTACTCACAAATCATTATTTAACTGTAGTTATTTTAAAATATTTATATATTTAATGTAAACGGCGATGTTTGAAAACAAATGAGAAACGATGGGTACGCTTCATCTGCTTCTTTTGTTTATCACTGCAACCAGATCATACTATTTATTGCCAAAGGAACGCAATATTGTAAGAATGCTCTCTAGTGGAGAAAAAATGAAACACATCAAACTGTATAATAATTCATTTCTGATGTCGTATGATGTACATATGACAATTATATTTTTCTGGATTGTTACCTGGGAAAAAATACATTTAAGAAAGTGCAAACAGTGGTTTCTTTTTTTTTTTGGTGTGATAATCAATTGCTACAAATGTTTTTATATTAACTCCCGCATGCGGCATGTGTTGACATTCATGCACTATATATACAATCTGGTAGCCGTATTTCTCACAGGCTCAGTCACTGCAAAATAATGGTCAGACCTGTTCAGAATATTAAAAAGGAGGAGCTTTCTTTAATATGGTAATTATAACACTTATAAATATTTCGTGAAACACGACTCTGATTGGTTGTAAAACAGAAATCATTGAAACGTGATTGGTCATTGACTCCCATTTGGGGCATGAGTTAAATAGTCTGAAAAAGATTCTAAATATTTTAAATACTTTACTTCTACTTTTAAAACCAGTGTACGCATTATCACAAATTTATAGTATGATAATTTGTTATGAAATATACATACAGTAGACATGCACAATGTTAAATTCCAAGCAAAAGGTTTGATATGTTAAATTAACTTAACCCTTAACGGTCAAAAACTTAAAGGTACTCAAGTTACGGCTTACAAGTTACGCAACGTGTAGGCCTAGTTGTAGCGAAATCAAATGCATTCCCAACGTTCTTACACATAACTGTAAATCAGGCATTCGCGGCAAATATTTATTTATTTATTCTGGAAATAATTGACAAATTCCAGATAATACACATATGTAACAAGGGTCATTATAGGGTTAATTTAATTTCAAAATAATAATAATAATAATAATAATAATAATAATAATAATAATAATAATAATAATAATAATAATAATAATCATAATAATAACAATAACAATAATAATAATAATAATAATAATAATAATAATAATAGTATTTATTACAAAGCTGCAGAAATGATGGAAACAATAAAATCCCTAACCTCGAAACTCTCCATTACGGAAAAGTTTTGGCGAACCCCTTGAAATATTTTGCGAACCCCTGGGGTTGGGAAACGATGGCGTAGACCAATGTTAAGCCTTAGCCTCTCCTTTGTTAAGAGTTACTAGACCATTTAATTTAGTTACGCTTATTTGCCCATAGTCCACCGCTGTGGTCTCGAGGTAGCGTGCTGCCTTGTCACGCAGCGGGCCCGGGTTCGATCCCCGGTCGGGGTAGTTTTTCTGGGTGAGGTTTTTATCGGGGTTTTTCCTCACCTGTAAGACAAATGTCAGGAAAACTTTAAGGCCCAAACGGTCCCCGAAATCATATGGCCATCATCCTTATCATTATCATCCTTACCATTAGCATTATCATCATCATCATCATCATCCTTCACCGGTGTGGAAAGCAACGGGAAGCTACCACACCTACACAATTCCCTAGTAAAGCTGCAAGCATAGCATAAAAATGCTATGATTGCAGTGAAGGACAAGCCTTCAGGCAGAATTACTATGGATGGATTTGCCCATATATGTCGTGAATGGCATGCGATAAACATTCCGACCCAATGAGACATATAGCAGTCAACTAAGGCGTTGCTAAGATGAGGTCGGTAAATTTTCCTTAGAGGCCTTTTTTATTCAGACTTAAAATATCTTTCATGAGCATGAAAGTCTTCAGATTCGGGACCCACGGCTTAAAGTCCCTCCCGGAGGACTTGACCCTTGAATTTTTCCATTCTAAAAAAAATTCCATCAATCCCGGCTGGGTTTAAACCCGCGACCTCGGGACCAGAAATAAGTAGCATAACACTAATCCACCTTGTAGCTGTTATTAATTATGATTCATTCTTCAACACCTTCAATGTTGTTTACTCTATTAAAAATCGCATGACGTCTCAGAGTGCAATGTCCGTGCTAAGGCACAAAGTGGAATTATCGTTCATTTAGAATATAGTGATCGAACAGTAGGCCCTATATATGGACTGAATTAAGAATAGACACTGTAATTATCAATTTCAGAGCAATACGGCAATTATCTCAAGGAATATAAACACAGTACAGTCCAGAAAATAACAAACATGTAAATTCCCGGCTTATTCATGACATCAAAGAATAATTCCCGAGTTTTCTGAATACTAAATTGAACTAATTATAGCAAAGCTAATTTCGTAAAAATCTATTTTTAATATATGTAAGTAAAAAAATAACACAATTTATTTTGTGTGTCCATCCATTCATAGTAATTCTGCCCGAGGGCAGGTCTTTCACTGCAATCATAGCATTTTAATGCAATGCTTGCAACTTTACTAGGGAATTACAGATGTGGTAGCTTCCCGTTGCTTTCCACACCAGTGAAGGATGATGATGGCCGGATGGTTTAAGGGGACCGTTGGTCCCTAAAGCTTCCTGACATTTATCTTACAGGTGAGGAAAAACCCCGAAATAAACCTCACTCAGGAGCTTGTCCCTACCCGGGATCGAACCCGGGCTCACTGCGTGACAAGGCAGCACGCTACCTCGTGACCACAGTGGTGGACTATTTTATGGTAAGGACTTAAATAAGAATGGCAATTTTTTTTATTTGAACATAAACCATATTACGATAAAACATTAGAAACAATCTCAAGTTAAAATTACTTTATTCATTCTTTTTAATAGTTTGATTTTTTGTCAATGGCAGAAACTTCTTTGCCTACTTCATTTTGGCACGTCGTAGCGTAGTGGCGAAGGCACTGTGCTACAAGCCGGAAGGTCGAGGATTCAAGTCCCGGTGGGGTCAGGATTCTTAAAACTGACCCAAACCTTCTGGCAGCACTATGACCCTGGGGTCGACTCAGCCTCTACCAGACACTTGTTCTGGGGTAAAGGCGGCCGTTACGCAGGTCTGACAACCCAGCTGACATCAAGTGCCGATTGTACAGAAAAAGTGGGAGCCTTAACCTCCCACTACCCCAAGGACCTCCTGAGGCCTGTAGTGGGAATGCTTTACTTTTAATTCATTTTGTAAAGTTTTTTTTTCTTTTCTTCCAGTTCTTTTATGAAAATCTCAGCTGT
This sequence comes from Diploptera punctata, assembly GCA_030220185.1. Taxonomy (NCBI): domain Eukaryota; kingdom Metazoa; phylum Arthropoda; class Insecta; order Blattodea; family Blaberidae; genus Diploptera; species Diploptera punctata. Next base: position 2,041,555 of record JASPKZ010003862.1, on the reverse strand, counting down.
TCTTTTTTCGACTTTAGCTTTTCTTTTTCGGACATTTTTTTTTATCAAACTCTGTTTCTTATATCTTGAATGAGCATTTCTCATTGGCATATTCCAATATCTGGAAGCATTTTTAGAATGTGGTTTAACAATTGCGATTCTTTTGATTTGGATACAAGATAAATGCAAGTCACTTTACGAATCCATTTCTTTTTCCCGGCTGTTTTCAAATTCTCGACTTATTCCCAGTTTTCAAGATTTTTCCCCGATTGCTGGACACCCTGATCGTGGCCTCATCTGTCACCCTAGAAGTTTTAATTTGAACTTTTTACACCCTGTATATTACGCTAAGTAGAGAGATGCGAAGTTGGCAATTAATTTCCGGGTTCCTTAAAAGACATCTGGTGGCATGCAAAGTTGTAAATTGCTGGGGAGTCTGAATGACAAAGTAGTAGAACTTGCTGGTCACGTGACTTGGGCAAAAATCTGATGACCCACTGACATACAACTGGTTCACGCCCATATCCAGCATCCAGCCAAGATATGCCAAACAAAAAATATTATGGTTTCTAGTCCTGTTATATGTACATTCTGAAGATTTGGATTCACCATATTCGATTCTACAGAATGTCAAATTCTTTAAATATAAGAGAATGTCCATCGATCTCGGTGGAGTTACCGTATACGTCCGAATGTAAGGCGCACCCCAAATTCAAGGTGTAAGAAAAAATCCTTAAAATTAGAGATTTCAAACAGAAAAGTACATCAGATCGCGAAAATATGTACCGTATATCATAAGTGTAATGTTCTGGCTTCTGTAGGCTATGCTGTTCTTTTTAGAGTCTGTATCAAGCGTGTATCGTTCTTGGAAGTACTTCCTGAGAACATTAAGAATTGAGAGCTAATAATCTTTTTGCGCGATAGTGCGTTTTGTCGTACTTACCAGCAATGACGACCATTATTGAAAGTTCAACTTCCTACATTTCGGGGTTGCCAACCTAAATAACTATACTGTAATATTACATTTACACCCACGTGCGGGAAATAAAACCACTGACCTCTATGTATACTACGTACAATGTATATACAAAAAATTTCCAAACGGTAGTGTTAATATACATTATACGAAACAAATCACTGCATTTTAAATGAACTGAACTTTATTTGAAACAATATTAAAACAATAAATACGTACTTGCGGCCATGTTATCAATAATTGTTCTCAAGGCCTCCTGTTGTTTCAACTAATAAACATTGCCCACACTGTTAACATTAGTGAATTGTTTATAATGAACGCAAATATTTCCAACAAATATATTATTTTACTATTATTTTGAAAACACCATCGCGCAAAAAATAATGTACAACGCACGTTTGTGAAGTGTTTTACAGAATCTCGGAAATTAAAAAATTCGCTATCGCTCGGTTTTTAAACATGTTTCCTAGATTCTGTAAAAGCCACTTCCCAATCTCGCATCGTAATATACTATTACATAAAGTAAAGTAAAGTAACCCCACTACAGGCCTCAGAAGGCCCTTGGGGTAGTAGGAGGTTAAGGCTACCACTTTTTCTGCACAATGGCACTTGATGTTAGCCGGGTTGTCAGCCCTGCGTGACGGTCGCCTTTGCCCCCAGAACAAGCATTTGGTACTCATTTTCGTTAGAGGCTGAGTAGACCCCAGGGCCATAGTGCCGCCAGAAGATTTGGGTCAGTTTAAAATCCAACCTATATAGCCTAATACTTCTGTGCGTGTGTATTCACTGAACTCCTCCTAAAAGACGGGACCGATTTTGATTACATTTTTTGTGTGCTTGGGTGGGTCCCTGGATGGTTTAGATTCACAATTGAACCCTCTAAAACCATTAGGTGTAGGATTTCACCTGAAGTGAAAATTTAAAAATAGCTCTAGCGGTCACAATTTTCGATGTCTCACAACGAAACTCAGTATATCCTATTAAAATAAACCGAGGTAGGTATTAATAAAAAATAAGCGAAATCCGGCAACTAGAAGTGGAGGTTTACTTGAAATCCGAAATTAAAAACTGACTAGCAACCGACATGTTTGGTTCGTCTCAGCGTATACTATACAGTTTTATTAACCTTTAACATTTAATTTAATTAGGCGTACATTAGCTAGCCGGATATTAGCTAGTAAAAATAAAAATTTGTAAGAAGCCAGAAGTCAGTATGTAACGTTAAGTTTATATTTAGGCAGCTTGTAATGGAGAGAATACTAACCGAGCTTATGTCTTTTGATGGGAGTTTAAAAATAAAAGTTATATTACACGGCGAAAAAGTATGGAAACCGACATGCTAGTTGTACGTTCGGTGTCCGACAATGGAGACTTACCATAACCTACAATGGTATCATTTGTATGCGAATATAAGGCGCACCCCGATTTTTGAGGACCCAATAATTCGGTTAAAAGTGCGCCTTACATTTGGAAATACATGGTAGTAGCTTCCATTCTCGTCCCTGGAGCCGAGAAAGAGGTAAATTGATTTTTTATTTAAGTAAATAAAAATAAAACTTAATGTGATTTTCATATTTATTAAAATATAAATTAGTAACAGTTGTTTCCGTACGTTGTACCTTCTTCAGACATGATTACAAATGAATGAATTTTGTTATTATAGTACATAACAACTCTAACTATGCAACAATTTTTTTACAATCTCTATTATAAATTTAAAAGAGGCGATTCGTTTAAATCTTGTTGGGAATTTAACAGCTTATTACCACTTTTCAATCTATTTATCTCTACAACTTCTAAAAGGTCCAATTTCTTTCCTTTGTCACAAACATGAAAAATTTTAAAATTTGAATCAAAACAACGATCGTATTGGAGTAGGTGGTTAGCATACTTTGAATTATCTATTTTTTTTATGTCGTAAGAATCTTGAATCCTTCTGGATTTTTTCGTGTTGAGACTTGAAAGTAGTTTTGAAGTTCCTTAGGACAGGTTACTGGCCCGACGCTAAGTAGTCCAGTGGTAGGGCTGCTACCTTTTAGTCTCTGGACAGACATTAGGATACCGCATTTACTCAGTACCTGATGGAACGGTTATACCGCCGTGACTCGGTCTCAGAGCCTCGTTTGTGAAAACGGGTTGTACCATGAGAAGGTGAGGATGAGAATTGGGTAGGAGAGGTTATACACACGTCACTACCCCTTACAACCCTAAAATTGTACTGGACAATAACATTTTGGAGCAGGTGAATAATTTTACATATCTAGGATGCAATGTTTCATATGAAGAAGAAAAGGATGTAAATGCAAAAATATCTAAATTTTTTAAGAATTTTAGGGTTAATAAATTCTATCTTCAAGCCACAGTTAGTCCAAAAGCATTCAAGACTGAAAGTGTATAAAACACTGGCTCTTCCAACTCTTTCGTATGGTAGCGAAGTATGGACGTTGAAACAGAAAGATATACAGAGACTTAGATCTGCTGAAATGAGATATCTTCGGAGGACTGCAGGATACACACTACTAGATCACAAAAAAAATGAAGACATCTTAGAAGAATTGCACATGGAATCTTTAGAAAACAAAATTTCTGATTATAAGTCAAGATGGATACAACATGTTCATCGAATGGAAGATCACAGAATACCCAAACTAATGTTAAGATATCAACCTGCAGGAAGAAGAAGACCAGGACGTCCACTCAAAAGACTTCTGGATGGTGTTTCTCTTGAGGCCGAAACAGGTCAACAAATGGCCTAAATTCGTGAATGTACTATGATAATGATGAAGAATCTTGAATGTGTTTTTCTTCCGAAGTCATTGAATGTTGTGCTGTATATCTACAGCACATAAAATAGTCTCTAGTTTGAAATATGATGCCTCTTAACCAGATAATTGGAAATAAATGACTGCCTTCATGCATGAAATTGAGATACAAATGTTTTGATGATATTTAAAATATAACAATCTCCCCCGAGAACTAAATAATAAAATGTATACGCATTAGTGAAGGAAAATTTCATCAGTCATTTGATTTTCAACTTTGAATCACAATGCTAATGGCCTGAAAGGGCGTCGTTATATAAAATATTCATCATCATAGTACATTCACGAATTTAGGCCATTTGTTGACTTGTTTCGGTCTCAAGAGAAACACCATCCAAAAGTCTTTTGAGTGGACGTCCTGGTCTTCTTCTTCTTGCAGGTTGATATCTTAACATTTGTTTGGATATTCTGTGATCTTCCATTCGATGAACATGTTGCATCCATCTTGACTTATAATCAGAAATTTTGTTTTCTAAAGGTTCCATGTGTAATTCTTCTAAGATGTCTTCTTTTTTTTTTGTGATCTAGTAGTGTGTATCCTGCAGTCCTCCGAAGGTATCTCATTTCAGCAGATGTAAGTCTCTGTGTGTATATATATATATATATATATATATATATATATAATATATATATATATAAAATATTATCCACAATAATTCTAGGCCTAATACCTATGTAGAAAAAACACTGGATTAAACATAATAGGAATTTCTCTAAAAAAATGGAAATTCCATTTGGTGCTCAGTGACCTAGGGGTTACTGTCTTATTTTAACAGAATTTAATTTAATTATTGAGTAAAAAAGCTTAAAACCTTGTGTCTACTCCTCTTATCGGTTCAATTACCAAAGGGAGGATATCCAAATATTAATTTGGAAACTATCACTTTTTTTTTGGAATTTTGTGATACAATCTATTTTTTTCTATTGTTCTATAACTTAATTATTTCACAGAAATATCTATTATAATGTCTCCAAACTGCAGCTTTTATACGAGTATTATATTTACTGAGTCCACCGCTGTGGTCTCGAGGTAGCGTGCTGCCTTGTCACGCAGCGGGCCCGGGTTCGATCCTCGGTCGGAACAGTTTTTCTGGGTGAGGTTTTTATCGGGGTTTTTCCTCACCTGTAAGACAAATGTCAGGAAAACTTTAAGGCCCAAACGGTCCCCGAAATCATATGCCCATCATCATCCTTATCATTATCATCATCACCACCATCATCCTTCACCGGTGTGGAAAGCAACGGGAAGCTACCACACCTACACAATTCCCTAGTAAAGCTGCAGGCATAGCATGAAAACGCTATGATTGCAGTGAAGGACCTGCCTTCGGGCAGAATTACTATGTATGTATGAATATTTACTGAAATGCTGGTAAGATCGATATTCAATCCATTTTAAAGCTGACAAAACATGTTTTCTTACCTCCGATTCGATTAATGGTTTCCCCCCAACACAAATGTATCGTTCATTAACCTTAGCATCGAAAGTTGAAGAAATAACAAAAATAATCATATGTAAAGTAAAGTAAAGTGATCCCACAACAGGCCCAGAGGCCCTTGGGGTAGTAGAAGGTTAAGGCTCCCACTTTTTCTAGACAATCGACATTTTATGTCAGCCGGGTTGTCAGCCCTGCGTGACGGCCGCCTTTACCCCCAGAACAAGCGTCTGGTACTCATTTCCGTTAGAGGCTGAGTCGACCCCAGGACCATAGTGCCGCCAGAGGGTTTGTGTCAGTTTAAAAATCCTGACCCTAACGGGACTTGAACCCTCGACCCTCCGGCTTGTAGCTCACTGCCTTAACCACTACGCTACGGCGTTAATAGAGCTTTTAAATATGTTGCAATGATTAAGAATGCTCAGGCGGTAGCATTCAAATCCCGATGCCGAACAATCTGAGATTTTCCCCCCCCCTGGCTATCCTTATTCGTAAAAGGAAATGCTGAGATGGATTTTCATTACCAGAACCCTTGACCGGAACCTATTTCACCGTAATTGAATTTCATTAAAATTATATAATTACGAATACAAAACTTACTGGCTGAACATGACAAATCTCGACTGGCTGTTTTTGAAAAAAATATACTCAATAGGACATATGGACCTATTAAAGAAAATGGAGAGTGACGAATGAGATGTAATAGGGAATTATTTAAGTTGTATAAATAATCAGGTATTACTGATATTAAAAGTGAACAGACCGAGATGACCAAAAATGTAGTTACAAGATTGTAGATGGTAAGCCAGACGGAGAACCGGAAGATCGAATTTGAGTTGAATGGAGTACTATAACTAAGTAACTAACTCACTGGCACTATCGAACCCGTAGGTTCATGGCCGCGCGGATATAAGCTCTCTATACATCCCTATCCTGAGCTAATGTTTTCCAATCATTCCCTGTATAATCTAATACCCTCAAATCATAATATTATTCTCCCACCTCATTCTTGGTCTACCAACTGGGCGTTTTCCTACAAGAAGCTTCCATGCACGTCTTTCATTCCCCATTTGTGCCACAAGTCCTGCCCATCCCAGTCTACGAGACTTAACTGTTCTCATTACATCTGGCTTTCTATAAAGACCACGTAATTCACTGTTATGAAGTCTTCTCCATTCATCTGTCTATCTAGATTTGGTCCAAAAATTTTCCTAAGAATTTTATTCTCAAATACTCGTAATCCCCTTTCGTCCTTTAAAGTAGGAGTCCAAGTTTCGCATCCATATAACTGGTAGAATAATAGTTTTTTTTTTTTCATTTTTACGTTTTTTGAAAGGAGTTGGGAAGTTGAGTCTCTGTAATGCACAATTGTACGCACTTGCAGAATTAAGCCTATGTTTAATTTCTTTGTGCATCTCATTCCTATTTGTGATTTTTTTCCAGGTATTTGAATTCAGCCACTTCCTCAAAAGTCCTTCATTTGTCATTAGCTGTCCATTTCGATTGTATAGTGTATTTCTATGTGTGACCATATATTTAGTTTTATTGGTATTTACTTCCAGTCCAATTTCTTAGTATTACTTAATAGAATGTGCGAGTTGGCCTTTAGTATCTCCTCGCTATCGTCCAATAGTACAACATAATCAGCATAAACTAACAGCTTATTTATACCATTGAGTTGTAGGCCTTCTTCATCCTCTAAAGATTTGACGGCATGCTCTAGTACAAAATTAAATAGTAGAGGAGATAGTGCATCTGTTGCTTCAACCCATTGTGGATGGAGTACTATTGGATGTAAAATCTTTAAAACTCAAGAATTGGTGGACGGTTGCCAGAGATAGAGAAGCCTGGAGAAAAATTATGAAGGAAGCCTTGACCCACCCAGGGTTGTTGTGCTGCTGCTGTTGATGATGTTGAATACAAAAATATAGATTCATAGTCTACTGGATAAAAATTAAGATTCGAGATGAACTGCGACGGGTAGGACATGTGGAACGAATGGGAAATGAAAAAGGGGTATGGAAACTTAATGCATAAAAGTCATAGGAAAAGTGTCCTGTACGTAAGCCAAGAATAGGATGGGAATATAACATTTACCGTAATTTCAAGGAGCTAAATTATACAGGGAATAATTGGAAAATTAACTCTGGATAATGATGTATTGACAGCTTATGTCCACAATTAACCTTCCGAGTTTTTTTACATTGAATATTAAAAAAATAAACAAAGAATACCATATCGTGTAAGAGGCACGCCGTCGTAGTTCCTTAAGATAACCCTATATGCTACAAACTGCTCGGGCATGAGTTCAATTTCCGATGGGGTCAGGATTTTTGAACTCGGTTAAACCTTCCTGCTGCAACATGGTTTTGAGATCGAATCAGCCTCTAACTGAAATGAAGACCAAATACATGTTCTGCAGTTAAAGGCGGCTGTCACACAAGGCTGACAATCCGGATAGCATCTCGTGTCGATATTTTAAAAAGGTGGGAGTCTGAACTTCTTATAACTTTTCTGTATATCTTGAAAGTTGGGTGCGACATCCCTATTTCATATAATATATCCCTCGTAATTAAAAAAGAGTAATCATAAATAAAACCTACTAGAACTCTGAGCTTTCAATTGTTTCTCAATCTCATTACGAGCTCCGGCGTTACTTTTATTTTATTCCCATTTACTCTATTCTCTAGTTCAATGGGGATTAATTATAATGGACGTGGGGGCCAGAAATATGTTTTGTATGTTCAGGTGGAGGGCCGCACATTGAAAATAAAAGATTCTACCAAATTTGTGATCAACAAGTACACTTTAGTAACTACTTATGAAATAATATTTTATAATTATTTTACAAGTAGAATTCATATTAAATGCGATTATTCGAAAACATAATGACATTGAAGAGGGATAATTCGTTTTGTTAAACTTGTTCTAGCTCAGATGGCATGGTGCCATTAATGAATTTTCTCTCGCTACTAGAGGTTGTTCGGTGGACGAACGTGTTTATCACAGTGCAGAATCGACAAATCCACAATTAATTTCAAACGTACACTCGGGGGCACGCCGTAGCGTAGTGGTTAAGGCACTGAGCTACAAGCCGGAGGGTCGAGGGTTCAAGTCCCGTTGGGGTCAGGATTTTTAAACTGACCCAAACCCTCTGGCGGCACTATGGCCCTGGGGTCGACTCAGCCTCTAACTGAAATGAGTACCAGACGCTTGTTCTGGGGTAAAGGCGGCCGTCACGCAGGGCTGACAACCCGGCTGACATAAAGTGCCGATTGTCTAGAAAAAGTGGGAGCCTTAACTTCCTACTACCCCAAGGGCCTCCTGAGGCCTGTTGTGGGATCACTTTACCTTTAGGGGGCACGCCGTAGCGTAGTGGTTAAGGCACTGAGCTACAAGCCGGAGGGTCGAGGGTTCAAGTCCCGTTGGGGTCAGGATTTTTAAAATGACCCAAACCCTCTGGAGGCACTATGGCCCTGGGGTCGACTCAGCCTCTAACGGAAATGAGTACCAGACGCTTGTTCTGGGGGTAAAGGCGGCCGTCACGCAGGGCTGACAACCTGGCTGACATAAAGTGCCGATTGTCTAGAAAAAGTGGGAGCCTTAACCTCCTACTACCCCAAGGGCCTCCGGGTCTGTTGTGGGATCACTTTACTTTACTTTACTTTACACTAATACTTTTTTTTTAAAATGCCCCAGGTTGTCTTTCGACATTCCTGGTGTTCTCTCCTGGCATGGCGTACTTGTAACCCACTTCTGAGATTGGGGCGCCTCGATGATATGATGGGTGATGATGATGATACTGGTGCACCAGGAGAGTCCCTAATCCTAAACTTAACCTAAGATGAATATGAATGATGATAATTGCGATGGCCATATGATTTCGGGGACCGTTTGGGCCTTAAAGTTTTCCTGACATTGCCTTACAGGTGAGGAAAAACCCCGATAAAAACCTCACCCAGAAAATTGTCCCGAACTCGGGCCCGCTGCGTGACAAGGCAGCAATGCTACCTCGACACCACAGCGGAGGACTACGTACACTAATACAATGCTTAACAGTTTTATATATTATGCTATGAAATGAAATAAAGATGCACCATAAAAAGAACGACAGCTCTTAAAATCCCTTTGAAATAAAACATGTTTTAACCCTTAAATTCGCAATGTATCCTATAGGATACATCAATTAGTTTATTTTATTTGATATATTTAATAAAACAGAAGAAAGCGAACGAGTAGAAATTATTTAAATGTGTGTAGAATTACACATATACGCAATAATAATAATGTATGATATCGTTTTCAGTGCGGTCCGCAACATTCAAACAACTAACATGAGAAATTACTGCTTTACCAATTTAGGAGCTAATGGAAATATAATATTAAATCGCATTACAATAAGCGATAACATCGTGAACCATTTGAAACTGCTTGGAGAGGTGCATGCGGCCCGCAGGATCCCATTTACATAGCCTTGCTCTGGTCGAAAGCAGTTTAGACTACAAGTCTACAGACTTTCATGACCTGTTAAAAGGATTACATTTACTCGGTGGCAGCGTCCTAAATTATAGGTCGAAAATAAAAACATCGACCTTTATCTGGGATCGAACCTATCAAGTTCAAGACACGAAGGTGGACTTGTTACCCTTAGATCATCAGGGCAGACCTTTTAAAGTTGTAAGAAGAGTTAAGTTAAATAAAATTTGTTGGGCGTGCTTTACTCATTGTGTCGCAAGCTACTGGTCAAAGATAGCGGAAACATGTGGTTGATGGTAGCTGTCACATGACTTATTCATAGCTAGAGGGCCGGTACGTAGAGTAAATGAGCATTTGCAAGGCATTATCTTATCGCTCAGACTCTGGCTGCTCGTCAATTTACCGGATTAGCTCCTAAAGCCTGTATAAACTTCACTTATCACATCCACACATCCTTCCTTGTGTCTCATTAAACAGATAAATATATCTTTAACGCATTCCATATTCACTCTCTTTCTCAATCGGCAATTTGTCTCATTTTTAACTTCCCTCATCTTAATTATTTAAACATAATGCCCGCTCAGGAGGGAGAATCGCTTATTTCTTCTTCTTCTTCTTCGTTCCAAGTATTAGGCCAAGGCCTGTTACGATCCTATAGAAAATTTTCCCTCCAGCGTTTCTAAGAAATTCTCGTATAAGACTTGAAAGCATAATAATAGTCCCTTCGATTGGTTGCTGGCGAAAGGAAGGCAAGACCAGTGATGGGACTGCCATCTTGTAACCCCTGGTCAGGCTTTTCTGGAGAAGAAAATAAAATAAAGGAAAGAAGAAATGGAAGAAAGGAAAGACTCCCTAGCTCTCGGATGCCCTAATAGCGTCAGGGTAAAAAAAAAACAAAAAAAAAACAAGAGTTAACCAAGATAGGTTAGATAGTAAAGTTAAAAGAGTCTGGTATAAGTAAGTGGAAGAAAGGATGAAATGCCAGATAGGTTAAAGATAAAAGTAAGTGGAAGCAATGTTTTCCTCAGCTTGGGCACCTTGTGGTCGCCATCCACGTAACCTCTAGATGGGTACCCCTGAGATAATCGCTTATTTTAAGAGACTATTTAACTAATGCCCCAAATGGGAGGCAATGACCAATCACATTTCAATGAATTTTGATTTACAACCAATCACAGTCATTTTTCACCTCGATTTTATCAGTTTAATTTAGTCACTTTAAAATCAAGCTCCTCCTTTTTAACATTCTGAATAGGCCAGAGAATTATTTGAAGTAACTGATGCCGTAAAAAATACGGCTTCCAGATTATATATAGTGTACGAATGTAAACATACTGCTTGCGGTGATATAATAGAAAAACATTCGTAGTAATTGAGTATTGTGGTATAAAAAAGTTCTGAAATGGGTATTCCTATAGGAAGAAAAGTACTGCATTCATTGTTGTTTGCAGATGATCAAATAATTTTTGCAGGGGATGAAGATGATATGAAATATATGATAAATTAATGGAAGAATATAAAAAATGGGGACTGAATCTAAATAAATTTACAGAAAACAGAATATATGTGTTTGGGAAAGGATGTAGATGACCTCATACTTGAAACAGGGAAAATAAAAAAAAAGTGATTTTTTTTAAATATCTTGGGTCAATAATTACAAGTTTAGGTACTTGTAAGAGAAATTCACAGACTAAAATTGCAATGGCAAAAAATGCAACTAAGACATTACATAGAATAAAAATATTACAAAGGAAACTAAAATTAAAATTTATAAGAGCATAATACAGAATATTTTGTCATATGGAAGTGAAGCTTGGTCTTTGACGGAATTACAAAAGAATAAAATCAGAACAGTTGAATTTGATTATTTTAGAAGAAACCTCCAAAAAACAAGACAGGATAAAATAAGAAATGAATTCCTTTGGAGAGAAATGAATGTCACCACATCTGTTGTTAAGAGGATTGAAAATCAAACGCTTAAATAGTATGGCCATGTATAAAGAATGGAAAATGAAAGATGGCCAAAAAATATAAACCAATGGTCACCCCCTGGAAGAAATAAACGTGGCAGACCAAGATGGAAATGGAAAACCTACGTCAGAACTATAATGGATGATAGAAATTTAGAAGAGAGAGATTGGAATGTTAAGAGATAAATGGAAACTGAAGACGGCAAACCTATAAGTGGGGGAAAGCCGAAGAAGAAGAAGAAGAAGAAGAAGAAGAAGAAGAAGAAGATGAGAAATCAAGCTCCTCCTTTTTAACATTCTGAATAGGCCAGAGCATTATTTTGAGGTAACTTACATAATAGAAAACACTACCAGATTATATATAGTGCACGAATGTAAACATAGGCCTACTGCTTGCGATGATATAATAGAAAAACATTCGTAGTAATTGATTATACCACGATAAAAATAAACCACTGTTTGCAATTTCTTAAACGTATTATTTCCAAGGAATTTACGTTCCAGAAAAGTATAATTTACATCACAGGTCATCAGAAATTAATTAATAACCTATAATGTTGGTTATTAGCAGTTTGATCCGTTTAATTTTTTCTCCACTAGGGTGCATTCTTACAATATTGCGATTCTTTGGCAATAAATAACATGATCTGGTTACAGTGATGAACAAATTAAGCATAAACGCTTATTTAATTTCAAACATCGCCGCTTACATTAAATATACAAGTATTTTAAAATAACTATATTTAAATAATGATTTGTGAGTAAACAGCTTAATTGTATTCGTTAATTAGACCTAACAAATGCCACACTTGATTTATTTGGAAATCACTCGTGGCATTACTTATGATAAAACCATATTTGTTTGCCTATTTCTCGTAGTATAATTTGTTTCATTAATGAATGCCTGTCGTTTTCCTGGAAGTTTTGATGGGTGGGTAGGGGGAAATATTTAAAGGATTAGAACTACTGGATGTTTCAGAATTATGTCGACCCTCTCACTGTAGGAATAAAATACCTTTAATAAAACTTAAGATAGATCCATCGCTGTGGTTTCGAGGTAGCGTGCTGCCTTATCATGCAAGGGGCCTGGATTTGATCCCCGGTCGGGACAGTTTCCTGGGTAAGGTTTTTATCGGGGTTTTTCCTCACCTGTAAGACAAATTTCAGGAAACATAAAGGCCCAAACGGTCCCCGATCATCATATGGCCATCGCAATCATCATCATTCATATTCATCTTAGATTAAGCTTAGGATTAAGGTCCCTCCTGGCGCACCACTATCATCATCACCCATCATATCATCGAGGCAACGTAACTCCGCCTTTCAGGCGTCCCAATCTCAGAAGTGGGTTACAATTACGCCAATGTCAGGAGAGAACACAAGAAATGTCCAAAAAAAAAGGACAACATGAGGCATTAAAAAACTTAAGATAGGAATTAACATTATTAGGCTTTCAAATTATCATCATCATCCTTCACGGATTAGGTATTTGCCTGTTCCGATCTCACATCTGTGCAGCCCAGCGCTTTCTTGGTCTTCCCGCCGATCTTCGTCCTACAGAATTATATATCAGTGCCATCTTTGGTATCCTATCTGTGATTCTTTGCAGATGTTCTATCCAATTGTTCCTGTGTTCTTCTATTTGTTGAAGAAGTTGCACTTTTAGTTCCTAATATTCTCATTTCTAATATGTTGTCCTCTTGTACAACCTTTCATAGACCATAGGAATCTTATTTACGCTGCCTGAATTTTACTTTTTTATTTTTCCTTCAGGACCCAGGCCTCACTTCCATACATCGCCACTGGTAATGCCATCGTTGAGTAAAATCTTAGCTGCGTATCCTTTCTTACATTGTTCCTCAGTGTTCGTCTGATTGTTCCACAAATATGTCGAAATTTCTGTATTTTCTTATTTATATCAAATTTCAAATTAATACAAATAAAATGAGTCCTATACATCATCTCACCTCATATCAGAACAGTCGTTCATATCTTCAGCCATATTTTCGAATGAACGATGGGTGAAGGTAGGAACGAATGTTCCCGAAACCGCGGTCCTGTGCTATGAAGAACACGGAGTATACGAGGTGAGAATGATGATGTACGACTCATTTTAATTTTATTAAGTTAAACCGCTGTGGTCTCGAGGTAGCGTGCTGCCTGGTCACGCTGCGGACCCGGGTTCGATCCCCTGTAGGGACAGTTTTTCTGGGCGAGGTTTTTCCTCACCTGTAAGACAAATAGGCCTATCAGGAAAACTTTAAGGTCCAAACTGTCCCCGAAATCATATGGCCATCATCATCATCCTTCACCGGTGTGGAAAACAACGGGAAGCTACCACACCTACAATTCCCTAGTAAAGCTGCAAAGCATAGCATGAAAATGTTATGATTGCAGTGAAAGACCTGCCTTCGGGCAGAATTACTATGGATGGATGGAAATACAATTTAGAAAAACGTTTGAAATGGTATGGGCACCTCATAAGAATGGAAGAAGAGACAATACCAAAGAAGATCCTTAATTGGAAAGCTAATGGAAGATGTGGAAGAGGCAGGCCTAGAGAACGATGGATGGATGGATGATGGAGTGAAGAGAACTATGGAAGCTAGAGATTTGAGGGAAGAAGATGCTTGAGACAGGAACCTCTGGCGACAAATTATTTTGGGTTGAAGGAGAAACACTGTACTGTAGAATATTCCTAAATAAAAAAAATAAATTTAGACTAAACAGATAATGTATCAGCCACGCATACAGATAATGTATCAGTGAAAGCAAAATAAATATCAAGGCTTATAGAATCATAAATTCCATTAGATTAAGTTCTGTTTTCCTTGTCTTGCAAAATATGTTATTTTGAAAACAAACAGACAAAGTTTAACATGGCAATGACCAGTAGAGATGTCAATTTTAGGAAAACAATTTATTCCTTAAAACAAACAGGCAAAAGGAAGTGAATCTTCTTATATCTATTTTGATCCTCCAGGCAGAGGGATTTTCCTAAAATTGACATCTCTACTGGTCATTGCCATGTTAAATTTCAGGTTAGCGACCGGCCTTAATTGGTGATTGATAGGGAGCGGATTTTTATGTTCTAAAAGTTAAGATTGCAACATAGTATAGCGATAAAATTAATGTAATAAGCTCTTGATATCCAATCAACTGATTTTTTAATAATATAACTTACAAAAAACGTTTCTTAATAATTTTTGTGTGGAATCTAGCATTATTACATTTATAGTATATAGTTTACTTTTAAATTAAAACGAAATGATGTTCTATTTACATTATTTATTTTTAAATTTAAAAATAAGACGTAAAATATGAATGTAATATTGCTAGAGTCCACACAAAAATAATTGAGAAACGGTTTTGTAAGTTATATTATAAAAAAAATCAGTTGATTGGATATAAAGATAATAAATTAATTTTATCGCTATACTATGTTGCAATCTAAACTTTTAGAACATAAAATACGCTCCCTAGTGATTGATAAGGACATATCCGGAAACACGAAGAAAAATCTCAAACTCTGGATGCCTTGCCGCCTGAGCTACCTTGACAGCCAAATAGGATAGTAACGTTTTAAAATCCTAGCTAATTTACGGAATTTTCTAATAATATTACGCCCGATTCTAGAGAAATACATGTAATATAAAAATCCATAGAATACAATAATAATAATAATAATAATAATAATAATAATAATAATAATAATAATAATAATAATAATAATAATAATAATAATAATAATAATAATAACAATAATAATAATTTTATTTACCTGGCAGAGTTAAAGCCTTAAAGCCTTGTCTACCACTCAACCAGGATATAAAAAATACAAAAAATATTCTTACATCTAAATTAATGTAAATAAAATTATTACATGTTATATCTACAATACTTACTGGCACTATCGAACCAGTAGGTTCATGGCCGCGCGGTATTAAGCTCTCCATACATCCCTATCCTCAGCTAATGCTTTCCAATCATTCCCTGTATAATCGACTTCCCTCAAATCATAGTTAATGTTATTCTCCCACCTCATTCTTGGTCTACCAACTGAGCGTTTTCCTTCTAGTTTTCCTGCAAGAAGCTTCCATAGGTGCCACATGTCCTGCTCATCGCAGTCTACGAGACTTAACTGGTCTTATTATATCTGGCTTCCTATAAAGATCATGTAGTTCATTGTTATGTAGTCTTCACCATTCACCTGTCTGTTCATGGTATATCTACAATATAATTATTATTTACAATATATTTTGATTAGAGTATACAATATAGAACCAGATATTCTGTAATATACTCAATGAAACTAAGAAGATTGTGATGGGCTGGCACGGAAGATAACAATATCCCCAAAAGGTCATAAAATAAATAAAGCTGGGGAAAAGAGCAAATTGAGAAAGAGAAGATGGTTGGTTACATGTAGCGTGAGCAAGCAGCCAATTCCTATTAAGCGTTAGAAATTGGAAAACGAAAGCGCTAGGGACCCATGAATTCAAATACTCGATTTTGGCCTAAAACGTATGAGAATAAGCTATTTATTCTGACACAGTTCTTGTTTATTATAACAAAGTGGTAGAGAAGGTCATCTGGCTACGGACTGGATTCTAAACCGCAGCTCCCGACAATAATATTACTGCCATGCTCGCTTCTGGCTCCGAAATTAGCAAATTCAAATTAGGCCATCATATGATTTGTTATGGAGTAACTTTCAAAGAAATGATTTTCTTCGAGAGGCAAATAAAGTCTTTGGTCCTGTATCGTTAGAGTATACAACATAATGAACATCAAACCTGAAAAAAAAAAAGAATAAAATATGCTGGCCTTCACACCCCCAGATTTGAATCGTCATACTAAAGAATCATATGCTAGGACATTCGATAACTAATAACACTGTTATAACATTACAAAAAAAATGTACCTTTAACATTTACAATCTTTAGAGAATGAGGAAGGCTTACAACTCAATGATAGTTTATGCTGATGATGTAGTACTACTGGCCGATAGCGAGGAGATACTAAAGGCCCAACACGCACACACTATTGAGTAACACTAAGAAATTAGGACTGGAAGTAAATATCAGTAAAACTAAATATATGGTCACACGTAGAAATTCAGTATATAATGGAAATGGACAGCTAAAGACAAATGAGGGAAATTTTGAGGAATTGGCTGAATTCAAATACCTAGGGACAATAATCACAAATAGGAATGAGATGCACAAAGAAATTAAACATAGGCTCCATTCTGGAAATGCACGCTATTATGCATTGCAGACTTTTGATGTCCCAACTCCTTTCAAAAAAACGTTAAGCTGAAAATATATAAAACTATTATTCTACCAGTTATATTATATGGGTGCGAAACATGGACTCTTACTTTAAGGGAGGAAAGGAGATTACGAGTATTTGAGAATAAAGTTCTTAGGAAAATTTTTGGACCAAAGAGAGATGAACAGACAGGTGAATGGAGAAGACTTCATAACAATGAACTACATGGTCTTTATAGGAAGCCAGATATAATAAGAACAGTTAAGTCTCGTAGACTGCGATGGGCAGGACATGTTGCGCGTATGGGGAATGAAAGACGTGCATGGAAACTTCTTGTAGGAAAGCCAGAAGGAAAACGCCCAGTTGGTAGACCAAGAATGAGGTGGGAGAACAACATTAACTATGATTTGAGGGAAGTAGATTATACAGGGAATGATTGGAAAGCATTATCTCAGGATAGGGATGTATGGAGAGCTTATGTCCGCGCGGCCATGAACCTACGGGTTCGATAGTGCCAGTGAGTAAGTAAGTAACATTTACAGTCTCTTGCCAAATCAACTACATGTTGTCAAATCCTTGGAACATGGTGCACTCCATCTGCAGCACCATTTCAGGATATATCTCTCATCTGATCGATCTAGAAAATTCTGGATATCAACTCTTGATTAAAATCGAATGTCTCGTAGAGGCTCATTGATCTTTGAGAATAAATTAGAGTCACAAGGGCTCCTGTCTAATGAATTTGGTGGATGTTCGAGTATTTCCCAATACTACCATGTAAACAAATTCTACTGAACATCATTTTAGGATTGTAATAATTACTAAATGTGAGAAACAGTGAATGTATTCACAAAATATTGCTATTTCGAGGTTTTCAATATTACAGATTTATACAACAAAGACTGATCAACAACAAACTACAAAATTACAATGCTCACCATTAGGAGCGCTGATTTGCAACAGAGTTGTCATTACTTATCGAATGCCCTAGTAATTATTTGTTAAACTTGCATATCTGATCAGAGGGGTAACACAAAATTCTCTTCATTCTTTCGTATCTGGACTCAGTCTAGTGACCATTCGCATCTCTAAAAATGAGTACCGGGAACTTCTTAAATATGAAGCCTCTATGAGCAAAGGCCAGCCACCTTCGACCCTCTGATCTGTTAAAGCCAGGTTAACATCTCACAAATATTGAAATGTAATATCGGTTGCGTAAAGTTCGCATTTTGCTACCATAAATCAATATTTATATCAGCCGCAGTGGACTAGTGGTTATGCTCCTTGCCTCTAGTCCCGAGGGTCGCGGGTTCAAACCCAGCCGGGGTCGATGGATTTTCTTAGGATGGAAAAATCCAAGGAGCAAGTCCTCCGGGAGGGGTTTTAAGCCGTGGGTCCCGAGTGAAGATTTTCAGACTCGTAAGAGATCCTTAAGCCTGAATGAAAAGGCCTCTAAGCAAAATTTACCGAATTTTCCCATCCTAGTACTACCTTGGTTTCCTAGATGTCAGTATGAGGCGGAACGCTGACCACTGACCACTCAAATGATATCTATACGAAAACAAGTGTGACTAAATTAGTATGGTTCAAATTCTTCCCTGTAGGGGGAGAGCGCCTAAATCTCTGTTAAGGGGAACATGGGCTTACAAGAAGAAATCAATATTTATTAGTTAAGGATCTTTTTATCCTGTATAGCAAAAATTGACAAAACAAAATAGAATGTGATGTGGTTAAGTTAGGGGTATAAGAAGTCATGGGAGAACAAAGGTCATAGGGTCAAGAATGTGACAATCTTGTAAGTGTACTCATTACAAGGAATTAAACTTTGCGGCAACTTCATTTCTCATGACTGCTTTGGTATTTGGAACATATATTCTCCTTGCAACATATCTCATTTACGTGCACTCTATTCTATCCTTTGGGGCACGCCGTACCATAGTGGTTAAGGCAATACACAAGAAGGCGGAAGTTCGAGGGTTCGAGTACCGGTGGGTCAGGATTTTTATTGACCCCAACCTTCTTGTGGCACTATAGCCTCTAACGGAAATGAGTTCCAGATTTGTTCAGGGGTTAAAGCGCCGCAGGGCTGACAACCCGGCTGATATCAAGTGTCGATTTTCTAGAAAAAGTGGGAGCTTTACCCTCCTACTACCTCAAGGACCTCCTAAAGCCTATGGTGGGAACACTTTACTGTCCACAGACGGGAAGAATGAAAGCAAGGGACGAAGGGGGTGCACGGGGAATTGCAAGCGATACAATGGCCTACTACCTGAGAATATAGGAACAGTCCATGATGTCACTCACATCTGTAGTTTATTTCAGGCGTATTCATTTTAATGTTTTCTATTGTGTGCTTTACGACAATTAAATTTACTCTTCTTATTCAGTTCAGTTACTTTATATTTTAATGTTTCGTAGTTCACTGTGACGTAAGGATGATTAAAATGTTGAAGTGTGTCCGTCAGACTCGGAAGTAACACGCCCGCTCAGCGTCTAAATGAAGGTAAGTTATAGTACAATCCTTCATGATATGATGTTCTGAGTATGAAATACCTACTGCTTTTCATAAACTACTGTATTTCATAAACTCAAAAATTAATTGTCTGTATCACTTTGTCCTTGAGGCAATCCTCTAATGAGGAAAGTTGTATATAATAAAAAAAAAAACCACTTCGTCTGTGGACAGTACTTATCCCATCCTTTGGTCTCCATATCTACAAGTGGACAGAATAATTTTAATACCAAATGCCGGTACATTTTCATTAAATTGCGAACATCCTGCAAAGATTGGCGAAATTGCAGATCAACTGATCGCCGCTCTTACCAACAGAATGTCGACAAAATCGCTGTAACTACGCTCTTTAAAATTAAAATATAAAATGATCAAATATTTACCTAGATGGACCGTAAAGTTGAGGAGACGGACCTTTTAGGTAAATATTTCATAATTTTATATTTTAATTTTGAATAATACCTCAACGGAACTTTATCATGAATCTTATTAATGTTTACCCTATTTAAGGGAAGACGGTTATGAAAATGAGGTAAAAAGTAACTCGTAATAAAAAAAGTAAATATATTTTAATCTAAACATTTGGCTCTATTAAAATGTGAGTTTATTTAACATGGGCTCTTACATTAAGAGAGGATAAAATATTGAGTATTTGAGAAAACAGTTCTTATATATATATATATATACATCGATCCATAGTAATTCTGCCCGAGAACAGGTCTTTTACTGCAATCATAGCACATTCATGCTATGCTTTGCAGCTTTACTAGGTGTGGTAGCTTCCCATTGCTTTTCACACCGGTGAAGGATGATGATAACGATAAGGATGATTATGATGGCCGGATGATTTTCGGGGACCCAACGGCCCTAAGCTTGCTGACATTTGTCTTACAGGTGAAAAAAAAAACGAAAAAAAAACCTCACCCAGGAGCCTGTACCGACCGAGAATCGAACCCGGGCTCACTGCGTGACAAGACAGCACGCTACCTCGAGACTACAGCGGTGGACATATAGGCCTATATATGGATTATATGGACATTTGTTTAATAGAATGGTCACATAACTGTACAAGAATGGGACTAGAATTAACAGAAAGAATATATATGCATCACTTACTTTTTGCCATTGATCAGAAAATTATAACCCAAGATGGAGAAGTTGCAAATTATGTGTGTATGGTTGTCAATATATCAGAAATGGGGTTAAAAAAACAGTATTTAACAAGTGACCCAGTGGAATTATATATTGAACGGGTTAGGATAAAGAAGAGCGATAGTTTCTGTTATTTGGGATCAATTATAGAGAAAGGTGGAACATCAAATAAAGAAATAGCAAAAAGGATCTGTAAGGAATAAAAACCATAGGAATGTTAAACTCTATATTATGAATTAAAAACATCAATAACAGAACAAAACAACTAATTTATCAGTCCATACTAGAAAGTATAAAGTTATATGGATCAGAAGCTTGCACAATGACACATGTCAACAGAATAACTGCAGTTGAAATGGATTTTTGGAGAAAATCTGCCAGAAAATCTCGGCTGGAAAGAATTAGAAATACAGAAATTAGAAAATGGATGAATGCAGAAAGACGTAAAATGAATTAAGGCTAATATGGTATCGACACGTAACAAGAATGCAGGACGGAAGACTACCAAATGCCGTCCATACATGGAAAATTGAAAGAAGGAGCAGAAAAGGAAGACCAAGAACCACATGGAATAACATTCAACATTCAATGAGGAAATTTGGTGTAACGGATCAAGACACAGAGGACAGATAACGATGGAGAACTTTAATTAAGGGAAATTTGTGAATGCGTAATGCAAACTGATAATCTCTAAGTCCGCAGTCATTTACGTATTCTTTAAAACTTATATTAATTAAGTTTGGTTGGAGAAAAAACTCAATTATGAAGAAAATTCTCAGTAATTATTTACTAGACGGGTTAAAAGAAAAGAAGATACGACCTATAAAAAAGTAATTTCATTTTTATTCGAATACATTCCTCTGTCGTGATGTTTCAATCTCATGAACGATTAGCGTCGGAAAAGAAGATCCTAGCAGTTGAAGTTATACTCGTATACTCTTTAACCCTTAAATTGGCAAAACAGTTGCAGTTGTACGTTGGAAATTCTGTTTTTCCCTCTATATCCGTCAAGGAAAAACATCCATTTTCATAGATGTCGTCCTCGACCAAAGGGAAACAGCCATTTCCGGCTACTTTAGGGACTTCTACACCCTCTTTAGCCCTTGTGAATTATTTATATCTGCGTTGATATTTGATAATTTATCTTTTACGAACTTATTTGTTCGTATTCTAGTTTTGTAGTTTATGAATATCCCCTGCCCACGATAACCAGCCGCAGTCCGGTGCCAAAGGTCCAGTGGTTGGACACACCAATCCCGCAATCAGTTCTAGTTTAATTTCATTGAAGTTCTGGTTGTTTCACTTGTTGCACTGAGCCTCCAACAGGAAGACTGCCACCACCACAGAAGCCGTCAGCCCTAAAGAGGGCAAGAACGGGAAGTCAAGTCGGCATTCCAATCAGAAACGGCTCTTTTTCGGATTTAGCTGTTCTTATTTTTATAATTTTGAATATTTATTGGACTTTGAAGATTTTACTAGTGGATGCTAGGGGACCACTCCGACATTTGCCTTAACATCAAGGGAAACCACTAAAAACCTTGATAGAGTGGCTTGAATTTAACAATATTAGATCCAATTTGAACAGTTTTTTACTCCTATTGGAGAAATTTAATATGTAACAGGGTACTTCCTATTTTCATCATAAGTACACATACACTCTATTAGGAAAGCGTGTGATTTATGATCCAATTCGATATATAAAATCATCGAATCTGGATCAGTTGCTAGTTCCTTAACTAGTTTGTCTAATACTTCATTAGTGATTAGACTATCCCTTTTTGTGAGGCTAGTTTGAACCGGCCTACTTTTAGTTAAAGGAGCCATGGCAGTTTGAGTGCCTATGGTCACTTTTTTTGTTTTAGGTGGCATTTTAGGCTCACCTAAGACCTTTAGTGGCAAGGCCTTTTGTTCCCGAGCCTTGTTGGTCCCGGTACATTTTCTTCTATAGCGCTATTCACAAATTTCTTCTGTTAGATATTTGAATGTGGCGGACTGCAGTGAAAACGGAATCTTATATAACTGTTTTTATTGGGTATATTGTATAATTAGACACACATTTAAGTGATTTATTTTTGTTCGTTTTCTTTTGATTTATTTAAAATATTACATTAACTAAACCAACTGATGTATCTAAAAGGATACATTACGAATTTAAGGGCTAAAAAAATATCCGTATCTATTTTAAAGAGAACATTTACATAGAAGTGTTGACTAGAGATATATATGACTTAAGCCTATTTGTCATAAGCTGTCCATTTCCATACCGTATATATTGTATTTCTATGTGTGAGCATATATTTAGTTTTATTGTTTACTTCCAGTCCCAATTTCTTACTGTTTCTCAATTGGGTGCGTGTTGGTCATTAGTATCTCCTTGCTATCGCCCAATAGTACCACATCATCAGCTTAAACTAACAGCTTACTAATACCATTGAGTTGTAAGCCTTCATCCTTTAAAGATTTTATATGTTTTTAATCTATATATTAATACATGGAGGAAAAACTTTGCACCCCTTTTTGAGCACGGAGGAGTATGCTATTTGGTTTAATTAAAGTTCATGTAGAGATGGAGTGGAGAAAAATATAATTTATGTATAATATGTGTTACAAATAAATTAAATTGAACAAAATAAAATCAATTGTCTCTAAGGAATTTATGTGTATTACTCATTCATTTGTCTACTCATTAATTTGTTTACGTTCATACTGAAAGTACATTGTTGTAAAGAAGAAAACTGTGCAGCAGCAATGTGAATTGACTTACTCTTGCATATTTATTAGTGATTATTAATTATTTAAAAAAGTGAGTAGGGGCCTACATTTTATTAATTAAATTAAACCCTGTCTAATATATTTGTTTCAGTAATTTCATTACATTTTTTTTATATTTAGATATTCGCACCTACTTCCATTATGTCTCGACATAGAACATTGACGGGTTGGAGTGAGAGAGGGATATTTATTCCCGTACAGATAATAATAGGCCAAATGCAAATTTAAATAGTATAAATTGTATACAAATGTCAAATGACGCGTTATTGTTTATCAAATATGGCTTAGCCAAGCTATACCACACATATTTTCTATCGTTCGCATTTTTAAAATAAATCGAAAATTAATGCATAATGACGTATTTGTAACATACTTAAAAACTGAACGAATTGTGGTCGAATTTCGACCGCTGGGCGACCACTAGTACTGATCATTATATGAAGATATACAAGCTGGAGATCATAGGCTTAATTGACATTGGAATTCGATGACACGATCACATTCTTATTGGCTGAATTTAGAAATACCGCGCACAGTTTATTATTAAGTCGCTAAAAATCAAACCAGGAAAAGTAAAAAAAAAATGAAGAAATACATATCTAGTCATTAGGATTAGGGATTGTGAAAGAACCTACAAAGTTTGCTCAAAATACTCATTTCAGGCTTGAGATTCTTCCCTTTCGAAGGAAATTTATACTCTAGACTTATATACTGAAAACAAAAAGTATGAACTCATGAACCTCTGATCAACAGGCAAGCACGATAGCCAATGTGACTCACAAAGTGAAAAAAAAGAGGGGGGGGGGAGAGAGAGAAGAATAATTTTGGGAAAATGACATCTAAATCTGAGGGATGGGGGTATGCGAACCAACTGATAAACGCCGTTTTCTCATGGATCTGTAGTACACTACCCTATGACCCCAGCTTCAGATATATCTATATTTAGAAATCACCCTCTCCTTCCCGTACAGTCCAAATAGAAATAGTAAACAAGTGAATTCTGTTATTTTCTATCTTAAGATATATTAAAATGATGAATTAATAATACAGATGACAACACACTATAGAAACAACAGATGGCATTCTATACAGAATGTTAAGATTAAATAAATGGCAGATAAATTTATAAACTAATTACAGTTTTTTTTTTCTCGAGACAGAAAATCAATAGTAGGAGATGCATTACATGCATTTAGCTCCTTTGGCTGCACGCAGAAAGAGTAAGCTATGTGTATTTCTACTGTTGGGGTTCGTCATGTGTTTTCTGCAAAGTTCACTGACCTAACTTGATACTTATTTTTTTTTCATTCTTATTTATAAATCATTTAACATTCAAGGAAATATTGCGTATATTTACAATTTTTAATAATAAACGGCGAATGCAATGAATTGAATCGAATCATGGAAATAAAATCCCAACCCAGCATTTGCCTTGACGATTGGAGAATACCAGTAAAAACATGTCAGGTTGGTCAACATCGGGATTTGAATCTGGACCTCCAGAATACGAGTCTCAAACGCTACCGCTTGAGCCAACTCGCTCGGGATTTAAAAATGTACACCGTGTCCCAATTAAACCTCCCGCATTTTAATTAATCATAACTCTCAAAGTATGCGAAATTAAGAAATGAGGTTGGTATTAAAAGAAAGAGAAACTCGATTTTTTTTCATTGTTGCAGTTAATTCATCTGTCGCATGACAATAATGACATAAAACCACGTTCGCCAGACATCATTCCACTGAACTTCTTCCTGTGGGGGTATGTAAAAGAACGTGTGTTTGCAACTCCAGTACAAGATCTTCATGATTTACGAACCCGTTTACTTGACACAACTGCAACAGTACCAATGGACATGTTGGACAGAACGTGGCACGAAATCGAATAGACTTGCTATTGTTCGTGCTACTAATGGTGCACATATAGAGACGTTTTAGTGCGTGGCAATGAAAATTCTTTGAGTTTCTGTTTCATTTAATACCGGCCTCATTTCATAATTCCGCATACTTTGTTAGTTATGATTAATCAAAATGTGGAAAGTTTGAATGGGACACCCTGTATATGATTTTAAAAAGTACTGTGCCAGTATGTGAAATTACTAAATCTAACACATTTAATAATGTTTGATGTAGGCCTACTATTATTATTAATTTGGGATATAAGCCCAGGCAGCTTGAACTAACAACTGAGTTTCGATTTTAACCACAACAGTATGACGGGCATCTTTTCGTGTTCCATAGAGCATGTCTTACTGAATAGCCACGATTACATCCCTGATAACATTTACAGGTCAACAAATTACCAACTGATAAATGATTCACAGGAATTCGAACTTCCATCCTGCATTGTTATACAACAAACATGCCTGAATGCTAGCCACTCAATAGTGTTTTTTTTTTAATCACTAGTTTGTATAGAGGATTGCCGAGGTTCAAATCCTAGGAATTGACCAATCTGATAGTTTGGGTTGTAATTTCATTGCCAGTACTATTTTTTCACATCTTAACGCAAAATTAAATTGGCGAACTTCTAAAGAAAGCACATACCGGCAACACAACAGAAATCCATGGCCAATTGAACTTTCACCTGCATTGTTATACAACAAACATGCCTGCATTTTTTTTTCAATGCCCCAGGTTGTCATTTCGACATTTCTGGTGTTCTCTCCTGGCATTGGCTTAATTGTAACCCACTTCTGAAGTTGGAGTGCCTAGAACGCGGAGTTACGTTACCCCGATGATTGATAAGTAATAAATGATAATGAAGCGCCAGGAGAGTTCTTAACCTAAACTTAACCTAAATTCCAGACCATGGGCAACCACAGGAATGATTCCCTTTAAGGAAAATTTCTTATGACTTGAACCTCGTGAACAGTAGTCAGAAACGCTTATCACTAGCCCATGAGGCTGATCACATGCCTGAATGTTACTCATTCAAGTGTTTTTTTATCACTGGTTCGTATAGAGAATTGCCGAGGTTAAAATCCCAGGAATTGGTTGACCAATCTGGTAGGTTTTCATACATCGTAACGGTCTGGGTTATAATTTCATCATCAGCACTAATTTGTTCACAATAATGTCTTTAACACAAAATTAAATCGGCGAACTTCTAAAGAAAACACATACCGGCAACACAAGAGAAATCCACAGCCATCCTGAATTAATATAAAATTATAGAATATTCACCTGAAAGGTCCGTCTCCTCAACTTAATTATCATTTAACTGTAGCGCTTTCGGGACTTGTCCCATCATCGGCAGGATTCAAAACTGGTGTTTCACTGAAGATCTGGTAGAGGGGGTTGCATGTATTGGGTTCGTTTTCGTTTATCAGGCTGTCGTTGTGAGCTGCTTTCATGATTTCCATCTCTTCGAGTACGTTTATCTTCGCTGGATTATTTTCTCTGTGCATTACTGTTAGGGTGTTTTCAATATTTAACATGCGATGTCCTTCATGGATAACGTGTTTTGCATTACTTGATTTACCTTCTGCGTGAATGAAGTCTCGAAAATGTTCTTTGAATCTGATGTTAAAACTCCTGTTTGTCCTTCCTATATAACATTTGTTGCAGTCCTTACATGTCAGTTTATAAACTCCTTTGCTGTTGAAAATCATGAAAGCAGCTCACAACGACAGCCTGATAAAACGAAAACGAACCCAATACATGCAACCCCCTCTACCAGATCTTCAGTGAAACACCAGTTTTGAATCCTGCCGATGATGGGACAAGTCCCGAAAGCGCTACAGTTAAATGATAATTAAGTTGAGGAAACGGACCTTTCAGGTGAATATTCTATAATTTTATATTAATTTTGAATAAACCTCAACGGAACACATCATGAATCTTATAAAAGTTGATCCTGAATTGTTATACAACAAACATGCCTCAATGTTATTCATTCAATAGTGTTTTTTTATCACTAGTTTGTATAGAGGATTATTGGGGTTAAATTCCCAGGAATTGGTTGACCAATCTGATAGGTTTTCATAGATCGTAACGGTCTGGGTTATAAATCCATTACTTGTACTCATTTGTAACAATCATTTTTGGCATAAAATTAAATCGGTGAGCTTCTCAGGAAAGCACATAGGCCCTACCGGTAACACAACAGAAACATATGGCCTACCGAACAAACTAAATATTATAGACGTAGAAGGAATATATGTAGAAGAAATTCCATAAAAATGAACGGATTAAAAAGAACCTTTACCGGCATGGATATGCCTATTAATCAATTTATGATTTCGGTTAAGGTTCTTTTGGATAAATGTTTTTTTCTGTGCACTTTATAGAGCCTATTCCAATTTAGCCTACCTAACTTATGAATACAATTGGGTCAAGGATTTTTTCCGATTAATACTTAATTTTTAGTTATTAATTTCTTATCTACGTTGACGATATGATACGTTTATTGCTAGTATTAGGCCTAAATATGGAGATTTCTGATACTTTAAAGACATGTTGGTACATTGCTTCTGGCATTGGGTAGAAATGTTCAAATTGTCACAATATTTTTTTTAAAATAGCATAAGCCTATATTGCGTGTAATATGAATTCCGAGTTTGGGGTGAAGGATCTGCCCTTGGTGTTTTAAACTTGTACTGCACGCATGATTTCGTTAATGGCAGTAATAAAACAACATGGTTAATAGTTTAAATTTACTGGTGTACTTTATTATTTTGGGAAAATATTTTCTCTCCTTTGGACCAGAAAGAGACAAACAGGCGAATGGAGAAGACTACATAACAGCTACGTGATCATTACAACACACCATATATATATATATATAATATATATATATATATATATATATATATATATATATATTCAATGTCCCAGGTTGTCATTTCGACATTTCTGGTGTTCTCTTCTGGCACTGGCTTAATTGTAACCCACCTCTGAAGTTGGGGCGTCTAAAAAAGGCGGAGTTACGTTACCCCGATGATATGATAGATAATTGATAATGAAGCGCCAGGAGAGTTCTTAACCTAAACTTAGCCCAAATTCCAGACCATGGGCAACCAAAGGAATAATTCCTATGGTTTGACCGGGAATCGAACCCGGGACCTCATGAACGGTAGTCAGAAACGCTGACCACTAGCCCATGAGGCTGGTCACAAACCAGATATAATAAGAATAGTTAAGTCTCGCAGACTGCGATGGCAGGACATATAGCATGAATGGGGAATGAAAGAGAGGCATGGAACTCTTGTAGGAAAACCAGAGGGAAAGTGCCGCGTAAGTAGGCCAAGAATGAGGTGGGAAGATAATATTAACCATGATTTGAGGGAGGTAAATTATACAGGGGATGATTAAAAGAAAGTTGGCTAAGACAAGGATGAATGGAGAGCTGATGTCCACGCAGCCATGAACATCCCGGATTGGATAACGCCAATGAATGAGTTAGAGAATACAATTAAGCTGAAGGAACTAAAATTATACTTAACAGAACTTCCAGAACTTGGTACATAGAACGTTCGTACCCAAATACGATATTACATGGACAGATTTAAGTCACCATTTGGAATATTGACAGCTTTGCTCAT
This sequence comes from Diploptera punctata, assembly GCA_030220185.1. NCBI lineage: Eukaryota > Metazoa > Arthropoda > Insecta > Blattodea > Blaberidae > Diploptera > Diploptera punctata. Next base: position 2,012,643 of record JASPKZ010003862.1, on the reverse strand, counting down.
CTCGTGTACCGTGTTTCCCCTGGTTCAAAATTCGTGGGATCGATGGAATTTTTCTGACAATAAAAAATCAAGATGCGGCTGAAATTTGCGACACGTTAAAGAACCTTCTGGTGCGCAAGGCGTATTCCTGCAAAATACGCAAGTGCAGATCACGCCTACTTTACGAATAGCAGACGACGGTATAACTACCAAACAAACTCTACTGTCTACAAAATGACCTTGTTCATACTACATTCTGCTACGCACTACACTCAAAAGACTTCATCTACTTTACTGGATTCAATAATACAGTTTTGTTGATTATTTTCGTTATTATTTACAAAGTATGCGGTTGGATTATGGTTTGGTGGTTAGCTTAAATACTATAATTATATAAACAAATCCACTTTCAATTATTTTAATTACATTTTGTTTTATACTACAATTATTAATAATTTCTCTAAATAAAATGTGCACATAAACAACCCCTAATTTAGTATCATTATTTATAAATAATTATCAATTGTCCTCTTACTTTCTTTACAACACTCATTTGTCATGCTCGTGTCTGAGTAATTTACAATAGGCTAAGTTGAACAAATGTATAAAGATGTATATTGCAACATATTGACAGAAATGTCAGTGCTTTCAATTTGGAATTCTAAAAACAGTCAACATTATAAGTATTTATCTCCTTATTAATATGTAAAACATTTTAGGTGATATTTCATAATACTGAAGTTACTCATCAACATTCGCCCATTCATCAAACCTTTCTACTGATAAGCAGTAAAGCAATTGTCATAAAAGTGTTTTACAAACAATTTCTGCCTGTAAACAACATTATGGGCAATTATGGTTTATCTTTTAAGTAAACTGTGTAAGTAAATAAATAAAGCATTATTTACCTCTTCCAGAGATGCAATTGTCTGTCTACATTGTGGCATCCGTGATACAAACGTTGATGTTGTTGGCGAATTATAATCCTCACGAGTTTCTTCAACAAATTCACTCACACGAATTAAACCCGGCATTCTGACGATTTGGCCTGAAATAATTTTCAGCCCAAAACGACACTACAACTATTCTCACTACTACATTTGATATTATACACCACCTTACACTTTCGAAACACAACGTAAACTGGTGTCTTTCTGTTTTACAATTACATTACCCACAATTCCCACTTCCGATAAATTCACAACACATTCATAGATGTCACAAGTATACAAGTAACAAACATTCGAGAAAGCTAAGATGCATGAAGCAGGGCAACCAACAAAGTGTTTTACATTTAGCTCATAAATTACTTATTGACCTAACTAATGTAAATACTAGAAGATTTTATATCGCCACACCTATACTGTTTAAAGAAAAATGTAACGATTACTATACAGCAATCAACGAAAAAAATGCAGACGTTACACAAGGAAACTCATATTTAAATGATGACTGATTGCATTTCACTGCGGTTTTTCTATGGCATTTCACGGCTGTCTGGAACTGAGCCATATCGATAGTAGAGCGGTCATTATTTTTTACACGAAAATTTGTGTTTAAATTGATTATTATTAATAATGATAACTAAATTAATTACCATTTTGTAAAAATGTTCAATACCATTTTAGCAACTTTTCTAATGTGATATTGGCTACATTGAGCGGAGTCAGATCGATAATCCTCGAACAAGGAGACATAACATGTGACCAATTTAGACCTATTGTAAAGGAAATGTAATTACTACAGCCAATGACATACGATTTCTGTCCCGCGCAAAGATTTCATTGGTTACTACCTTCTTCTTTTCGTCGCCACTGCAATATGGCAGCAGTCATTAAAGGTGAGGTATCGTCATGTGATTAATAAATAACACAACATTATTTATTATATTCATTATTTAAAATATTGACATTAATTGTTGCTTCTTGTGTGTTTTGTTTTTAGATATTGGAGAAATATGGTCCAGATTGTTTGATCATAGACCATTTCTGAGTGGAGAAATAAAATTTTTCCTCAGAGAGTTTGAAGTAAGTAGCCTATTATTTGTTCTATTTTTTAAATGCGATATTATAGTTGTTTAAAATCGTACGATTTAATTTCTGACAAACAGTTATATATATTATTGAGTATCCAACATATGAAAATTCAAAACTTTCTCTTTTTTATTATTTGTATTGATACTCATCAATTTACGTAGGCCTTTAAAAAAACAGCTGTTTTTGGTTAGATATATTTTTTAACCGAAATTGCTTATGATATCAACAGAGACGGATGGATATTAAATTATATATTCAAATAAATTAATGTAAATGAATTAATTTACATTTGTATAGTGTGGTTTTAATACACATATGATTATTTATAGTTGGAATGTTACTATTAAGCTTAATACTTATGTTTTCATTTATTTATTGTTCTCAAACGATTTTTTTGATAATTATTTACTTGTCAACCAACAATTTTGTTCAAATGAAAGGTTATATTAAAAGCTAACAAACCAAAATTCAACCCAACTAATAATGAATGATACACAAAAAGGACAAATATAAGGTTAACATGACTTATTTTGGTGTGCTAGCTTTTTAAGTTTTAAGAATGATGTATGTAAATGTAAAATAAACTCATATATAATAGTTAAAATATTAATATTGACATCAGGAAACATAATTTCAAAATAGCATTTAGGCATACTACTTGTTATTAACATTGTTGCCATGGTTACAGTGAAATGTTCATTTGAACAAAATCCTTAGTTGATAATAAGTAAATAATTACCCATTAATTTGCCATCCATAAGTATCTGAATTTAATTGTTTGACAACTATTTAGAAAGTTGTCACCAAGCTCCTCATAGCACAAAGGTGAGTGGTTTCATGATTGCATGTCCTGGACCAGAAAATAGTGTTATTGTAAATTAGAGAAAATTATTGAAGGCACAACTGCATCATTAAGATGAATGCAAATCAAACAACCACAAAATAATACAAAAAATAAAACATATTTTTGCATGTAATTTAAAAGTTAGTACCAAATAGAAGTACTTTGTAAAACATGGTTAAGACTATTTAGAAACAGTAAAGGATGTTTATCTTGTTGAGTATACTTTGAACATTTGTCAAAATTTTAAATTTCTTGTGATGCATACATTACACATACACTCAACTATAAAACAGAAACAATTGACTGTAGAAACAAAGTCTAAATCACAACTGCAGTATTGTATTTTGTTTCCCTGACAACTACAAAAAAAAAATGAAATCCCAAGGCAGTAGTTTAATAATATGATTGGGTATAAACCATGTGCAATTAAGTATGGATTTTCAATTTTTTTTACAGATGTTATAAAGATAATTAAAAATATATGAAACTGCAGTCATGGTTCAGACTGTACTTCTGTAATCAACTAAATATCGTAAGGGGTGAGGGATTCATATAACTTCAATTTTCATTTATAAAATTAGTTTTTGTAACAACAAAATCCCTTAATAATGGTTTTTGCAGTTGTATCCCAAGTGAATGAAGATTGTCCTGTACTATTAATGAGGTCGGCCGCGGTGGACTAGTGGTTATGCTCCTTGCCTCTGGTCCCGAGGGTTGCAGGTTCAAACCCAGCCGGGGTCGATGGATTTTTTTAGGATGGAAAAATCCAAGGAGCTAGTCCTCCGAGAGGGACTTTAAGCCATGTGTCCCGAATCTGAAGATTTTCAGGCTCATAAAAGATCCTTTAGCCTGAATGAAAAGGCCTCTAAGCAGAATTTACTGAATTTTCCCGTCCTAGTACTACCTTGGTTTCCTAGATGTCAGTATGAGGCGGAATGTTGATCATGGACCACTCAAATGACATCTATATGAAAACAAGTGTAATTAAATTAGTATGGTTCAAATTTTTCCCTGTGGGGGGAGAGTGCCTAAATCTCTGTAAAAAGGAAAAACATGGACTTACAAGACAAGACTATTAATGAGTACTCAGGAATTATAAGGAAAATTCTTAGCTAGATTAAGATATACCGTATTTACTTTATTATCTTATCATATGTCTCTATTTTAATCTCTCATAACACATTGTTCCGTCATCTTATAAGGTTTTTTCCTTCCCCCCCTTCAGATCCGTCTTCAAGAACTTCAATCATCTTTTCTTTAATCCTCCACAATTTTCTTTGTACCAATTTCACCACAAAGAATGTACAACATTCATTCTTTTGGCATGTGTTTTAGATGTTCAAACAATTTTAAAAATTGTGATTTGATAAAGCTTTAAAATATTCTCCATTAGTGAACATTAGTGACTTCCAAAATTGGCATTCCAATATACTCCAATTGGACATAGGAACCAAGGAAGACCAAAACATCGGTGGAAAGATAATGACCATCTTCGTTAGGTTTATCGTAACAGTTATTAAAATTCATCGGAGAACATATTGTTTAAACAACTCACCTCATAGGATTCATGCTTCCATGATATCGCAATTTCAAACATAATCATGTTCATCGTCAGCCATAACTCCGACTGATGAAATTCTTCGGCCGTCAACTAATGAATTTTGATATCCCTAACGAAATTACATTGATTTCGAAGTTCATAAATTCAACCATAGATGGCAGCACTGAAGATGGCGACAATAGAATAGTTGACGGCCGAAGAATTTCATCAGTCGGAGTTATGGCTGACGATGAACATGATTATGTTTGAAATCGCGATATCATGGAAGCATGAATCCTATGAGGTGAGTTGTTTAAACAATATGTTCTCCGATGAATTTTAATGATTATACCTCATAATGTTTACTTCCCAACATTAATTAAATATTATCGTAACAGGATTTGATGATTATGACAGTGAGCTTCAAGCTCCTGGCTTGTTCTCCACACTTCTCTGTCTTATACCAATTCATCTAGTTTTCTTAAAATATTTGTTTGAACCACAACAGTTACAAAAACATTTTATTAATGTTTTTTCTTGATAAATTACAGTGTTTTGTGCTCTGTTACCATTATTTAATTTAACTATGAATTTTGTGTGTGTGTAGGAAAAGCATTCTGATCGAGAAGTAGAAAGATTGTTTGAGATTCTTGAATGGACGACTGAAATTAAAGAAACTCAGATAGACAGAGTTAAATTAGCTTCAGATGTGCACCTGCCCAACCTAAATGCTAATTTGGAAGTTGCTGTGAGCATGTGCAATCGCATTCTAGAGAAAGAAGAACTACATCGATCTGTAAGTCTATTAGAATATAGAATAACCTATTTATTTCTGTTCACATTATCCAGTTTGTAAGTTTTCTCACACACAACTATTTTTGTGAAAATAAAATGAAAAAGAAATCTTCTCACTAGCTTCTATTACGATGTGCATTGTACAGGGAAAAAATCAAGTTTAGTAAGTCACTTTTCCATTATACCGACATGCTTGTTATTTCACACTTGTGGATACGATGGCAGCTGGTAGACAAGGCCTATTATGCCATGGAGATACATATAAGTTATGACAGTGAAAACAAAAAAAAAAAGTAAAGTAAACTGATCCCACAACAGGCCCGGAGGCCCTTGGGGCAGTAGGAGGTTAAGGCTCCCACTTTTTCTAGACAATCGGCACTTTACGTCAGCTGGGTTGTCAGCCCTGCGTGACGGCTGCCTTTACCCCCAGAACAAGCATCTGGTACTCATTTCCGTTAGAGGCTGAGTCGACCCCAGGGCCATAATGCTGCCAGAGGGTTTGGGTCAGTTTAAAAATCCTGACCCCAACGGGACTTGAACCCTCGACCCTCTGGCTTGTAGCTTAGTGCCTTAACCACTACGCTACGGCGTGCCCCATGTGAAAACAAAACTTAACCTTATATTTAATTTTGTATGACAACAAAAGATCTTACGCTAGTGAACAATGAAAAATATTTGTGTTACATATGTTTCATTGAGAAATAAATTGACATACTGTGCTATGTTATATTGAATTATTGAGTTTTGATTGATAAATTATTCTTAGAATAGGATACAAATCTTAGAAAGAAAGATCAATCAGTATTATATTTGAGAAAATGTGCACTGCTGGCTCAAGATTTCATTTAGTATAAATTCTCAGCTGACATACTCTTTGAATAGGTGTAATATTATTATAGTATTATATTTGAGAAAGTGTGCATTGCTGGTTCAAGATTTCATTTAGTATAAATTCTCAGCTGACATACTCTTTGAATAGGTGTAATTAACTGTATTTTAATTGTTTAAGAAAATTAAATTATTTACAAAATTACACATTAATTGTTCATTCAAAATATCTAATTATACAGTGTTTTATCAAAGCAGTAATTTTTACTTAAATAGCTCATTGTGTTAGAAGGCAAAATGATAATACTTTACAGGTGGTAGAAGTATCTCCTGTTTCTTATATCCAAAGCATAAGGCCTCAACAAAGGAACTCTATCACACATCTGAGCCATAACTTTCAATTCTCCCAATATCTTTCCTTCCCTCTTCCAGTTTCCTTCTCCATGACCAATCGTGGTCTTCCTCTGGGCCTTATGGTTCAGAAACAGAATTTGTCTCTGAATAGCATTCTGATTCTTCCTAAGAGTATGGCCAATCCATCTCCATTTCTTCTTTATTTGGATATTAACGGGTTCTTTGTTTGTTTGTTTCCATAGATTTTGTTTGAAAATAATATTTGGTTTGGATTTATTGGTATTTTGCAACCGTTTAGAGATGCTATTAAGTTATTTAGAAAGGAGCAAACATTCCCGTTAACTTCTAATTATATTTCTTATTTTTTGCCTCTATTTTTAGTCTATTTTTGTCTTTGTGGACTAGTGGTTATGTTCCTTGGCTCTGGTCCTGAGAGTCATGGGTTCAAACCTGGCTGGGGTTAATGGATTTTCTTATGATGGAAAAATCCAAGGAGCAAGTCCTCTGGGAGAGACTTTAAGCTGTGGGTCCCAAGTCTGAAGATTTTCAGGCTTGTAAAAGAATCTTAAGCCTGAATAAAAAAGGCTCTAAGCAAAATTTAATGACTTCCTTCATCGTAGTAATACCTTAGTTGCCTACTACATGTCTTATTGGATCAGTATGTTGATCACATACCGTTCATGATATCTGTAGGGAAACGAGCATAACTAATTTTGTTTAGTTGTTTCTTGACTCACCTCATACTTCTTAACTCTCTCGCATATCTAGATTTCGTCACTGTATTTGTGACATTCTCAATGTGAATGAGAATGTCACAAATACAGTGATGAAATCTAGATATGCGAGAGAGTTAAGAAGTATGAGGTGAGTCAAGAAACAACTAAACAAAATTAAAATAAACCTCATAGTGTTATTTCCTACCTACATAACTTGAGTGTAACTAAATTAACTTGATCTACAAATTGCTAATAAAGGAGAGGCTAGGGCCCAACATTAGGATATTTTGCCATTGTAGAAGAAAAATATTTGGCCAAAATATTTAGAGGATCTTTGTCAGACACCTATTTCAGAAGACCTGCAAGCTCCTTGACTTCACAGGTAGCTGTATTAATTTTCCATATGCTCTGTATAACTTTATTTACTCTTTTCTTACTGTTTTTAGGATAAAACATTGGAAGCCAAACGTGAAATCAGAAAAGTAGAATGGGAAACTTTTATTGAAGATATGACCCAGAAATGCACTAAAGTTGATGCTACATTCAGTGACAAAGAAGAAGAATTGAGAGAATTTTATGCAGATCTTGAAAAGAAACTCAATATTGGAAAGTAAATAAAGACATTACATTCTTACATACAAATAATACTTCATTAATCTTACAAAATGGTTTCCTATTCTGATGCTTTGCTTCAGTTTAAGCCTTCAGATAAACTTAGGCAATTTCTAATAGACAGTGTTGCCACAGGTGACTCTAATATACCGGAAGGAATAAGGAAATACAAGCAAAGTGTCAAAGATAATAGTGAAGATGTCTATTTGTGTATCGCAGATATTAAATGGCTGCAAGAACAATTTTCAATGAATAAGAATAAAGGAGATGATGGCAAAAATTGTTTTCATGATTTAATGTTAGGGTGTGATATAAAATTGCCAGAGCCAGTGATTGAACCAAGAAACCAACAACTGGAAGCTCGAATTCAGCGACTAAAGGCTGAACAAGCAGATAGAGAATATAAAGCTATGACCAAAAATGTAGATTCTGTCAGAACTCACGAGCCTGAAGAAACTATATCTTATCAGTGTAAGTATAATTCTTATTCCAGCTAATGTCATCTTTAGAGGGTTGATAAAAGTCTCCAACGATCATAATCCTTCCACATTTGTCTCACCATTATTTCCTGTCACTTCTTTCCTCTTATTTTGGTCCTGGACTTTCTCTAGATCTCTTTTCTCTTGCTTTAAATTCCAAAGCTCTTCAAGACAACATAACAACCGTGAAAATACTGGGGATGGAACCGAAGAAGAATAAAATGAGGTGAGACGCACACACTATTGAGTAACATTAAGGAATTAGGTCTGGAAGTAAATATCAATAAAACTAAATATATGGTCACACGTAGAAATACATTATATAATGGAAATGGACAGCTAATGACAAATGAGGGAAATTTTGAGGAAGTGGCTGAATTCAAATACCTAGGAACAATAATCACAAATAGGAATTAGATGCACAAAGAAATTAAACATAGGCTCAATTCTGGAAATGCATGCTATTATGCATTGCAGAGACTCTTGATGTCCCAACTCCTTTCAAAAAACATTAAACTGAAAATATATAAAACTATTATTCTACCAGTTATACTATATGGATGCAAAACATGGACTCTTACTTTAAGGGAGGAAAGGAGATTACAAGTATTTGAGAATAAAGTACTTAGGAAAATTTTTGGACCAAAGAGAGATGAACAGACAGGCGAATGGAGAAGCCAGATATAATAAGAACAGTTAAGTCTCGTAGACTGCGATGGGCAGGACATGTTGCACGTATGGGGAATGAAAGACTTTGCATTGAAGCTTCTTGTAGGAAAACCAGAGGGAAAACGCCCAGTTGGTAGACCAAGAATGAGGTGGGAGAATAACATTAACTATGATTTGAGGGAAGTAGATTACACAGGGAATGATTGGAAAGCATTAGCTCAGGATAGGGATGTATGGAGAGCTTATGTCCATGCGGCCATGAACCTATGGGTTCGATAGTGCCAGTGAGTAAGTAAGTAAGAGGTGAAAAAATGTTACTTAATAAATAATACCTCATAGTGATAATTCCTAAAAAGTCAAATGATCCTATACGATTTATTATATTTTTATTATTCATAATTTTAATTAGTCCACCACTGTGGTCTTGGGTTAATGTCACCGCCTGATATGCAGTGGACCCGGATTAAATCCATGTCGAGACAAATTTCGGATTTTTTTTTTTTTACATTTAAGACAAATGTCAGGAAACTTTAAGGCTCAAATGTTTCCTGAAGTCATCTGGCCATCATAAATCATTATCATATTTGCCATCCGAGGCTTGGTTTAAGACTTGAAAGCAGGCTATACAAAGTGGGACCATAAAAGAAATGAGGAAATTATGGAAGAGTTGGATGTAGAACCCATTCTTCACCATATACAAAACTACCAGAACAACTGGAAAGTCCATCTTCAACGAATGCCGTCTCATAGAATTCCAAAAGCCATTCTTCGTTACTGCCCCCAAGGCAAAAGACTGCTGGGACATCCAAAAAAGCACTGGATGGAAAATTCCTCTTTGAGACCATAACAGGCCACACGGCCTAATACTTGCATGGATGATGATGATATTTGCCATGTTTATTATGAATGTGTGTTACATCTTAATGCTGTGTTGTCTCGGAGGAGGTCCTGAAATTGAGCTGATCACTCATTCAGGGAGATCCTCCATGTCCTTGTGTAGTCAAAAAAGTATATGTATGATCCATAGTTAAAATCTCTCTCCTGACAGGTTGTTCCACTGTAAGGCCCGGGTGATGTGTGGCACATAAAATTACCTTTAAGATGAGAGGTTAAACTCCTTTAATGGAAATACAATAATTTTAATTATTTTTTTTATTGTCCAAATCCCATTATGTATTTTAGTTGGACCATGATTTATATTATATATACAGTAAAACCTGTCTATGAAGGAACATGACAATTCCTTAAATATATTTCTGTCTTGGCGGTTTTCATTCTTATAAAGGGTTCCCAAATTACAAGCTTTAATTTTCTCATGCAGTGTAAGGGTTTTACATGCATACTTTAAAGACATAACGTATTGATCGAAATACAGATAAAATAGTGTATGTAACACAGTTCAGTTTGCACGGCAATACAAAACAATTTTATTACACAAAAGCGAGAAGGAACTCAACTACAGGAAGACTCAAGAGTTTCCCAACTCCCTCGCAGGTAACGTAAGCAGGCAAGGAAAAGCGAGGGATTCCCCACTGCCACTCATTAGCAAGGGTATCCCTGCAATACAATGGCAACACAAGAAGGTAAAACGATATAATGCAGAAAGCGCCATATGCAGAATTTTCACGTGTGGTCATTAATACTGTAATTAGGACGTACTTAAGAATAATTTTCCATTTTACTGAGGTAAAAATTAACTATTGGTACTTTAAAAACCATTCCATTTCCGCATTATGGAGGTTTCCAGCTTATACAGGCCAATTTTACATATAAAATCGTACTGTTCTGGAGATTTTTTTCCGTCTCTACAGGTTTCCTTCTTATAAAGGTTCCGGCTAAAACAGGATTTACTATATATAATATATATATTGTTGGACCATCGGATATATGCACCTGCAGCTCTGTTGTTGTTTTTTAGAAAAGTTAATGTCTATACTCACTCCATTCCATGTGCTTCTCTCCCACCGTATCAAATAGCAGCCACAAACCTTTCCGAGTAGTGATGTTGTGAAACTTCCCCCAAACAGTGTCATGGTTCTTGAATAATTTAAGGTTATTTATTACTGATTTATAAGAAACAGATATTGACCGTCTGTTTCTTTCTCTTCATCCCAAAATGCCATTTTTTTTCTTTTTAACCACTCCATGATACAGTATTCATTTAAGTTAACAGCTCTGAACTGCAAGTGCAAATAATATATCCCGCAAGAAGGTTCAAAGTTTTTGATTAGTGGAAAGGGAGAAGTCCCGCGCCGTAGCCGAGCGGTTAAGGTAGGAAACCTTGGCGCAGAGCTACGGGACTTGCGCTGGTTCGAGTCTCCATGGGGGAAGAAATTTTCTCATGGTATTTCGGCCAGTATGGGACCGGTGCCCACCCAGCATCGTGAGGCAATTGGGTAGCTACAATAAGTAGCGGCTCCAGGTTGAGGAACCAGCTATAACGGCTGGGGGAATCGACATGCTAACCACATGTCACCCCTACACTGGCTGTTGATCATCTACCTCTGTGATTGACACATGTGGATGTGAAGGACCAGCAGCCGGCTGGTAAAAGGGCAACCGCTGAAAAGTGGAAAGACCCTCAATTGGAAATCTGAAAGGGAGAAATGGAGAGATAGAAAAGAGATAGGAATGCAGGGAGGGAATGATTTACTGAATCAGAAAAGGAATTAGGGTTATTCGATGGTCAGACAATATATATATATTTTTTTTTTTCAACTTTGACATTCTATAAAGAGACATGAGAAGTATTATTATTTTTCACCAGAATCTAATTTGGTTTTGGTACCTAACCTGTAGATCTGCTATAATGGTGAAAATTTAGTAGGCCTAGATCTCCAGATTGAAGATCAATAATTTTGTCAGTAATATTGATGTGTTATCTCTGGTATTCAACTAATCAAACGTAAGTCATTATCATCATCATCCATCACAAAGTAGGCCTCTGTAGATCTGTTTTGGCCCATCTAGCAATCTTTAAGAGGTCTTCCTGGTCAACAACGTCCTTTGGATTTATATTACATCATTTTTGGGATTCTTGAATTATCCATTCTTTTTACATGGTGTAGCTAGTTTAATTTATCTGTTGATTTTTTCTTCTACTCATTCTATATCTAATTGTTCTAAAATTTCTTCTATTTTTTTTTCTATCTAAAGAAGTGTATCCTGCTGTCCTTCTGAGAAATTTTATTCCTGTTGCTTTGATTCTACTCCTGTCTCTTTTTCATAATGTCCAAATCTCACTTGCGTATAAAAGGGAGGGTAATGCTAAAGTATTATATTTTTTTATTCCTGTGGATTTTTGTACTAATTTAGCTTGTAATGTATTATTTATTATTCCTAAGATTTGTGTAAATTTGGTTATTTTCTTATTCACATTCTTTTTCATTTTCATAAGATATTTCACACCTAAATAATTGAAATTTTGTACTTGTTCTAGACATTGGTTATTGTGTATTATCTTAATTAAATTTTGAGTTGATCCCTATGAGGTTCGTCTTCCGGGCATATAGGCCGTGGTCCAGTCGTTCTTCTACTCGACGTTTCGTCTACTGCTGCGGTAGACATCTTCAGGAGATACTGCGTGCTCTCTGTGAACTCCCGACAACAGCCGACTGTTGAGGAGTTCACAGAGAGCACGCAGTATCTCCTGAAGATGTCTACCGCAGCAGTAGACGAAACGTCGAGTAGAAGAACGACTGGACCACGGCCTATATGCCCGGAAGACGAACCTAATAGGGATCAAGACGCCGGCCGTGAAAGCCTACAGTTATAAATTTGAGTTGTTTTTGACTCACCTCATATTTCTTGATTTTTATGCAGACCTAGGTTTCGTCACTGAGTTTGTGACATTCTCGATGCAACACAACTCCTTCCTACCTACATATATTTAATTAATGTGTTATCTTATTTCAGATTGGATCTTCTCCCAAGAATGCCATTACTTTTGAGTTTTGTACTGAAATTTTCATTCCAAAATCTTTTAATATTTTAATTAAGTTAATGGCCGGAAGGTCGAGGGTTCAAGTCCCGGTGGGGTCAGGATTTTTAAACTGACCCAAACCATTCTGGCGGCACAATGGTCCTGAGGTCGACTCAGCCTCTAACGGAAATGAGTACCAGATGCTTGTTCTGGAGTAAAGGCAGCCGTCACGCAGGGCTGACAACCCGGCTGACATAAAATGCCGATTGTCTAGAAATAGTGGGAGCCTTAACATCCCACTATCCCAAGGACCTCCTGAGGTCTGTAGTGGGAATACTTTACTTTACTAATTAAGTTAATGAGGGAATAAGAATTGACTGATGGGTAGTCTTCTGATTATTATACAGAGTGATTCAGAAATATGGCTATACGTTTGATCGCATTTTGTGATGAAAATATTATTATTAAAGGAAATATGATGTTATCATAGGAAAGGGAATCCTTCAAATTACAATAGAACAAAACAAATCACTGCTCACATGCAGCTTGGCAGGTTGATTTTTGTTGGCTAGTGTTGAATGCCTCCACAATTCTCTTCGTTGTTTCTGCATCCATGCTAATCTGAGGACTTCCAGGAGGTTTGATTTTCTGCATCCTTCCTGTTTCCAGCAGTCGTTTTCTCCACTTCCCCACAGTCGATGGCTGCAGTGCTACATTAAACTCACGTCTTGCGGCCTCACAATCATTAGCATACGTTTTTGCTCATGCAGCAATTGTAATTTGCTGTTGCATATTCAATGCCATTTTGATTAATGACTTAAATTCTACACTGTTTTGTTTTATTCCATTGTTGTAATTTGAATAATTGCCTTTCCAACTATAATTTCATATTTCCTGTAATGGTAATATTTTCATCACACAATGATCAAACATATAGCCATATTCGATGTTCTTATTATTAATTTCATACATCTCAATGATGTATAAATCATATTTGAAGAGAAAAATTATATGCTCAGACCGGGACTTGAACCCGGGACCCTTGGTTTTCTAGTCCAAGTGCTCTACCATTTGAGCTACCTGAGCAAGTACCGATCTAAATGCAAATTTTTCTCTATATACGTTGTAATTCCCGCCCACCAAATGCTTTGAAGCCATTTGCTTCTATCTTTGCAAATGGCGGCTCCGGTCTGAGCATATAATTTTTCTCTTCAAATTTGATTTATCCATCATTGAGATGTATGAAATTAATAATAAGAACATCGAAAAAAGCCATACTGGCATTTATAATGTAATATATAATTCCCAAATATGTCTTCTTAATATAGGAGCCGCCATTTGCAAAGATAGAAGCAAAGGCTTCAAAGCATTTGGTGGGCGGGAATTACAACGTATATAGAGAAAAATTTGCGTTTAGATCGGTACTTGCTCAGGTAGCTCAAATGGTAGAGCACTTGGACTAGAAAACCAAGGGTCCCGGTCTGAGCATATAATTTTTCTCTTCAAATATGATATAGCCATATTTATGATTCACCCCGTAGAAGCCATAGTTAAATAAACAATGTTAAGGCTATTGGAGATGGTTAACTAATTTTCATTATGCAGGTCACTTCCTAATTAATTCTATTATCTGTTACAGTGAAGATGATTAACAGACAACTGATTGCAGTTGCACAATTCATATTTTCTGTTTTGGCTGGATTTGCTTTTGGATTCATCGGTATTGAGTTAATCGTTGGAAATTTGGATTTTGGTTTCCGGCTACTCCTTGGTGTGATATTTGCACTTATAATTGCTTTAGCAGAGATATATTTCTTAGCTAAGAAACTGAATGAGGATCTTCCTCCAAGTCATGGGACATCACAGCCTACACCTGCTGGGAAACCTCATCAGGAATAATGGAAATAAACATGTGATATTATACGAGTTATTGCTTCTAAAAAAAAAGACATTTAGAGAGTGAAAGTAATGTATATTGTTAGTTATAACATGCTAAATAAAATGTTCTCTAGTTGACTTGACTTTCCTTTTTTCCTTAATTTTAAGAGGATCTTCCTCCAAATTGTGGGGAATCACATCATACACCTGCTGGCAAATCTCATCAGGAATAATGAAAATAGAGTGATATATTACACAATTTATTGTTTCTAAAAAAATTTCAGAGTGAAAATAATGTAATTTTGACAATGATTTGCATCAACTGGCTAAGTGCCTTGTTTTTTTTTTTTTTTTTGCTTGAGATTTTGATACCATCTGTTCCACTGGCTCATGAAGTAAGTGTACACACAATTTTAGCACCAAATCTTTAAATATAGCCTTATTATTAAAGAATAGTATATTGCGATACAAGTGAGGTAAGTACTTGTTACTGATCGAGAAAAAGTTTGAAAAGAATGAGGCGCTTGCGCCGAGTTTTTTCAATTTTCGAGATCTGTTACGTGCTTACTTCATGTATATTACATACTATTTTTTGGTTGCTGTGACTAATTTTTATTAAATACAGTAATAGATCATATTTGAAGAGAAAAATTATACGCTCAGACCGGGACTTGAACCCGGGACCCTTGGTTTCTCTAGACCAAGTGCTCTACCAACTGAGCTACCTGAGCAAGTACCGATCTAAACGCAAATCTTTCTCTATATACATTGTAATTCCCATCCACCAAATGCTGTGAAGCCATGCTTCTATCTTGCAAATGGCGGCTCCTTTATTAAGAAGACATATTTGGGAATTATACATTACAGCCAGTACGGCTTTTTCCAAGTTTTTATTATTGATTTCGTACATCTCAATGATGGATAAATCATATTTGAAGAGAAAAATTATACGCTCAGACCGGGACTTGAACCCGGGACCCTTGGTTTCTCTAGAGAAACCAAGGGTCCCGGGTTCAAGTCCCAGTCTGAGCGTATAATTTTTCTCTTCAAATATGATTTATCCATCATTGAGATGTACGAAATCAATAATAAAAACACAGTAATAGATGAATTAAAATATTTGTTGGATGTAAATGACTTCTATGAGAAAGAAACATTTGGTGATTGTTGCTATGTAGCTTTTCATTTGTTTTATTATAAGCAAGGATTGTTGGCTGTGGAGACATTTTTATATGTAGTACCGTGATTAGAATCTGTTTGATAATTTTATTATGGAAGGAGTCATGGTAGATAGAGAAATTGAAGAGGCCTGGAGAGTGAGATGTTCTGCATTAATTCCGGAAAAGTCTAAAGAAAGGTACAAGTTAGTTTACAAAACATTCAATAAATGTTTTATTTTGCTTACCGAACGTGTGCTTTTTGAGTCCATATCAGCATTGCGATTTATTTTGTTTGCATAGCAACCAGGTTAGATGTGGGAACATTGACTTACTTCCAGTAACAACAATATTGGTAAGTATAAGAAATTAGTCACATCGACCAAAAAAATATAAATGCCATCAGTCCTATCAGAGATTCTTGTTTTGCAACAAATGGCTATGAAACCAGATTTTCATAAATGCTAATCTAAATTTTGCATCATGCAGCTAAGCAACAAATGTTGCTGCTCTTAGATTGTTGATTCGTAACTGTCAAACAAGGAAAATAACTTACAATATCCAGTATTGTTAGTTTGTCACTACGATAAATAGTGAAGATTGACTTAAAATTTAAACATATTTTCCTCGAAACTTACATAATAGCGCATAGCCAGTTGGTACATAACGCAAAGTAATATAGTATTTGTCAAATTTTTTAAAAAAATTTTTCTATGTATTTCAGGATGGTAAATAATTTTCTTGTACTTTTCTTTGCAATTTTGTAGAGTAGTATATTCATTAAGTATTTTTTTCTGTTTGAATTTCTTTAACTTATTTATAATTAACTCTTTATCAAAACCATTTAATAATGTTGGACATGGTTACGTTTGAAACTGTGCAGTATCATGAAAAAAATTTAATTTATGAGGTGAGTTGTCAAAAAATGTTCTCTCTTACTGTTATTTCATCTAACAGGAATTCAATTAGGTGGAAACTAATTTATTTCTCTCTCAGTCTTTCTGCCTTATAAACATTTTTTCATGAATTGTGTAGAAATATCCTTCCATTTCCGCATTGGACAGATTCCATTTTATACAAAATAAATGCACGTAATATTACTATTATTTTGCCGGGACCAATAAACTTGTTTACATTGGACAGATTGCCGCATTATTCGCATTCTGGATTAAACAAGTTTTACTGTATTATTTTGATTAACTGAAAAAGTTTCAAATTTATGGAATTATATTATGTTAAACAGAGTATATTATAAAATAATTATTAAATATTGGCTTTTATTCTTGGTTTACTGTATTTAAAATTATAAACACAAAAAAATAGTAGGCCTACGCGTCACATTGAATCTGCAGAGCTTTGTACATACTTTAGAGGGAAATGTGAAACAAAATTAATTCATCTGTTTGTTGCAAACGTCACAGAATATTACTTATTTTAGGAATTCTCACTAAAATTAATATAAAATTATAGAATATTCACCTGAAAGGTCCGTCTCCTCAACTTAATTATCATTTAACTGTAGCGCTTTCGGGACTTGTCCCATCATCGGCAGGATTCAAAACTGGTGTTTCACTGAAGATCTGGTAGAGGGGGTTGCATGTATTGGGTTCGTTTTCGTTTATCAGGCTGTCGTTGTGAGCTGCTTTCATGATTTCCATCTCTTCGAGTACGTTTATCTTCGCTGGATTATTTTCTCTGTGCATTACTGTTAGAGTGTTTTCAATATTTAACATGCGATGTCCTTCATGGATAACGTGTTTTGCATAGCTTGATTTACCTTCTGCGTGAATGAAGTCTCGAAAATGTTCTTTGAATCTGATGTTAAAACTCCTGTTTGTCCTTCCTATATAAAATTTGTTGCAGTCCTTAAGGACAAACAGGAGTTTTAACATCAGATTCAAAGAACATTTTCGAGACTTCATTCACGCAGAAGGTAAATCAAGCTATGCAAAACACGTTATCCATGAAGGACATCGCATGTTAAATATTGAAAACACTCTAACAGTAATGCACAGAGAAAATAATCCAGCGAAGATAAACGTACTCGAAGAGATGGAAATCATGAAAGCAGCTCACAACGACAGCCTGATAAATGAAAACGAACCCAATACATGCAACCCCCTCTACCAGATCTTCAGTGAAACACCAGTTTTGAATCCTGCCGATGATGGGACAAGTCCCGAAAGCGCTACAGTTAAACGATAATTAAGTTGAGGAGACGGACCTTTCAGGTGAATATTCTATAATTTTATATTAATTTTGAATAAACCTCAACGGAACACATCATGAATCTTATAAAAGTTGAGAATTCTCACTATGAGGTCATTCATTAAGGTAGAATATTTTTATCACTCACCTCATATTGTTCTTCTTATTTGATTGAAGAGCTCTTCAAGACGACAGAACAACGGTCGTGACGATACTGAGGATGGAACAGAAACTATGTTCCGAAACTAGTTTATAATCAAATAAGAAGAACAATATGAGGTGAGTGATAAAAATATTCTACGTCACAGAATATAATTTTTCCATCCAATGTGAAATGGGGAAACTCACATATCCACTGTCCAATTAAACATGACTTGAAGCTGGAACTATCAGTATGATTCAATGTTCTTACGGAATGAAATGAAGAGTTTTATTTCCAACAGGTCAATGGATATCACTCTGCCTGGCAACACATTCTATTGGGGTGTTTCCAGAGACTCCATGAGTTTAACATAATGTCCCATGCATCTGATTTTCTGAAAGGAAATCCGGAGCATATGAATTGTTATACAGCTTCTCACTTAAAAGTCAGATTTTGTTTGAGAAGTATTTTAAAATATACTGTTCAATGTAGTGAAAATTAAAATGTAAATATTTTAGTTTTCCGAAATGAAATAAAGAAATTTTTATATTTAATTAATGTTGGGAAGTAAACATTATGAGGTATAATCATTAAAATTCATCGGAGAACTTATTGTTTAAACAACTCACCTCATAGGATTCATGCTTCCATGAAATCGCGATTTCAAACATAGTCATGTTCATCATCAGCCATAACTCCGACTGACAAAATTCTTCGGCCGTCAACTATTCTATTGTCGCCATCTTCAGTGCTGCCATCTATGGTTGAATTTATGGTGACAATAGAATAGTTGACGGCCGAAGAATTTCGTCAGTTGGAGTTATGGCTGATGATGAACATGACTATGTTTGAAATCGCGATTTCATGGAAGCATAAATCCTATGAGGTGAGTTGTTTAAACAATATGTTCTCCGATGAATTTTAAAGAAATTTTTGTTTGATTTAGTGATAAAATATACAAATTTTATGAATATAGGCAAAAATAGCTTCTAACATTAATTTAGGCATTTTTAGGCACTATATGACATACATTTTTTATCATATAATTATAAGAAACGTGTAAAAATACAACTTAATTTCTAAGTTATCTCTTCAGGAAAAAAGTAAATTTTTGCCTAAAATCCAAGGTCTATATTATTTATAAAAACTGTTAATAGGTAGCATAGGCAGTGCAAAGAAAGAAAAAAAATTGAATATATTAAAAATATAGGTAATAAAAATAAAATGAATATATATCATACAATTGTTAAAAGCATCATTACTTATGGAGCAGAACTTTGGCCATTAACAACAAAAACAAATAAGTATATTTTGGCAACGGAAATGGATTTTATATGAAGGGCAGCAAGAATTTCAAGAAGAGAAAAAATAGGAACTCAGTTATAAGGGAGAAAATGAAGATTGAAGACACTATTATAGATTATATTAAAACTCAGCAATTAAGATAGTATGGACATGCCCAGCGAATGGAAGAGGATCGGCTACTAAAATCTGTTTTGGAATGGAAACCTGAGGGAAGACGAAGCAGAGGAAGACCTAAAACCTCCTGGAGTCAGGGAATATGTCTATACATGGCGGAGTAACATCTACAACCAGGAGATTGGATGGACCGATAAAATTGACTATTAGGAATCGGACGATGTCAAAGACATTAATCAACCGATGATCTATCTATTTTAAAAAAACACGAATAAAGATCCCTCCAATGTTTCTATACAAACTTCTCAGCTTTATTTTCCCAAGAATCCAAAGAATAAAATTTATAAAATGATAATTTTGCCTGTGATATTAGAGTAGAGTTTTAAACTTCTATTTGGGAGATCCCAGTACCGGCTGACAGGAATTTATTCATAGTTTTTCTCAGTCAAGTCAAATGCTGTGTTCAATTTCCCTACCAAAGATCTATTTCGTCATATTCACCATTTCATTATATAATTTTAGAATAGAAAATTGAATAGACGCCATATATTAGCCGGCCGCGGTGGTCTAGTGGTTATTTTTCATGTATCTGATCCCGAAGGTCGTGGGTTCAAACCCCGGCTGGGGTCGATGGATTTTTAAAATGGAAAAATCCAAGGACCATGTTCTCCGAGAGGGACTTTAGGCTGTGAGTCTCAAGTCTGAAAATTTTTGGGTTAATAAAAGAACCTCAATCATGAATAAAAAGGCCTCTGAGCAAAATTTGACCAATCTTCCTCCATACAAGTAGTAATAATTTATACTAGATGTCTCCTCGAGGCGATATACTAACAACATGTCACTTGCTGACATCTATAAGGAAATGAGCGTAACTAAATTAGTCTGGTTAAGAAACTTCAACTACTTAGGTTGTAAGATGTGAACAAAAAAATCACCAAATTTACACAAATCTTAGGAATAATAAAAATACATTAAAAGGCCTGGGTCCTGAAGGAAAAAGAAAAAAAAAAGAAGAAAATTCAGTCAGCGGAAATGAGCTTCCTACGGGCTGTGAAAGGTTTAAGAGAACAACATATTAGAAATGAGAATATTAGAGAAGAATTAAAAGTACAACCACTACTTCAACAAATGGAAGAACACAGGAACATTTGGATCGAACATCCGCAAAGAATGACAGAGGGTAGGACACCAAAGATGGCACTGATGTATAATCCTGGAAGACGAAGATCGATAGGAAGACCAAGAAAGCGCTGGGCTGAACAGATGTGAGATCGGAACAGGCAAAGACCTAATCCGTGAAGGATGATGATGACATTAGAAACTAAATTAGTACAAAAAATCACAAGAATAAAAATGTATAATACTTTAGCATTACCTTCCCTTTTATACGGAAGTGAGATTTGGACATTAAGAAGAAGAGACAGGAGCAGAATCAAAGCGACAGAAATTAAATTTCTCAGGACAGCACGATACACTCTTTTAGATCGAAAAAAAAAGAATAAAAACATTTTAGTATAACAATTAGAAGTAGGATCAGTAGAAGAAAACGTCAACAGATATGAAATAAACAGCTAGACCATGTAAAAAGAATGGATAATTCAGAATCCCAAAAATGATGATGCAATATAAATCCAAAGGACATCGTCGACCAGGAAGACCTCTTAAAAGACTGCCGAAACAGGTCTACCAAGGAGCACCATATCCCCAGCGGTACAAACGGGGATCAGTCTTCATATATATTAGATGTTAAAGCATATATAAAAATAGGTATAAAAATAAAAAAAACGAACAAGTAAAATTCTTTGTCTATTTATTTAATATTTAATCGGAAGTAATGAGAATAAAAGAGACAATCGATTCTTTTTGTTTTGTTTTGCATAGCGACAATGGTTGAAAATGCAATTCAAACAATCAGATTTTAAATTTCAACTGTGCAATAAACGTATTTTTCATGGCGAGTAACAGAACAGATATAACAGATTACAGCAATGAACATTTTACGTAAGTACCAACATTCTTTGTAATTTACTCATTGTGATTGATAAAGTGTATTTAAGTGTCGATTGTCTAGAAAAAAGTGGGAGCCTTAACCTCCTACTACCCCAAGGGCCTCCGGGCCTGTTGTGGGATCACTTTATTTAAAGTAAAGCTAAGATGTTTTACAAGAAGGCTCTACATTTTTCTACGTCGTTCGTAATTGTACTTAACACGTAGACAATCATATCTAGAACATTTTGTATCATCTAGTAGGCTTAATATTTATTTTGTGTAGTCATGTTTCCAATATCAATTTTTTTAAATTATATTTTTCTAGAAGGGTCCACTCCCTCCATGGTATCTTTACCTTGTCGTGGTGGAGTGGCTTGCGCGCTTAAATGATTCTGAGAGCTATGCCGGCGGTAGCATTGCTGCCGATAGGGTTACCCATGCCGGACTGGTCGAAGGTGATAAGCCAGACGAAAAAAGTACCTTGGGCGAAAGAGTGACGATCTTTCACCGTAAAAAATACAACCGTCAAGAAATGCGGACATGGGTTCATCTGGGGTAAAATTTTCCGGAGGTCAAATAGTCCCCCATTCGGTTCTCCGGGCGGGGACTACTTCAGGGAACCCATGCCAAAGGAAATTTTGAGGAAGTGGCTGAATTCAAATACCTAGGAACAATAATCACAAATAGGAATGAGATGCACAAAGGAATTAAACATAGGCTCAATTCTGGAAATGCGTGCTATTATGCATTGCAGAGACTCTTGATGTCCCAACTCCTTTCAAAAAACGTTAAGCTGAAAATATATAAAACTATTATTCTACCAGTTATATTATATGGGTGCGAAACATGGACTCTTACTTTAAGGGAGGAAAGGAGATTACGAGTATTTGAGAATAAAGTTCTTAGGAAAATTTTTGGACCAAAGAGAGATGAACAGACAGGTGAATGGAGAAGACTACATAACAATGAACTACATGGTCTTTTTAGGAAGCCAGATATAATAAGAACAATTAAGTCTCATAGACTGCGATGGGCAGGACATGTTGCACGTATGGGGAATGAAAGACATGCATGGAAACTTCTTGTAGGAAAGCCAGAAGGAAAACGCCCAGTTGGTAGACCAAGAATGAGGTGGGAGAACAACATTAACTATGATTTGAGGGAAGTAGAATATACAGGGAATGATTGGAAAGTATTGGCTCAGGATAGGGATGTATGGAGAGCTTATGTCCGCGCGGCCATGAACCTTCGGGTTCGATAGTGCCAGTGAGTAAGTAAGTAAGTAGAAGGGTCCACTGCTGTGGTCTTGAGGTAGCTTGCTGCTTGTCACGCAGCGGGCCCAGGTTCGATCCCCGGCCAAGACAGTTTCCTGGGTGAGGTTTTTATCGAGGTTTTTCCTCACCTGTAAGACAAATGTCAGGAAACTTTAGGGCCCAAACGGTCCCCGAACATCATATGGCCATTGCAATCATCATCATTCATACTCATCTTAGAGTAAGCTTAGGATTAAGGACTCTCCTGGCGCATCACTATCATGATCACCCATCATATCATCGGGACAACGTAACCCCGCCTTCCAGGCTCCCCAACCTCATAAGTGGGTTACAATTACGCCAGTGCCAGGAGAGAACACCAGAAATGCCCAAAAAGTACAAACTGGGGCATTAAAAAATTTAGAAGGCTCTACATTTTTTCTATATTCTTAATTAATTATATTTAATACGTAGTCATATCACGTCTAGAATCTTTTGTGTTATCCAGTAGGCTTAGTATTTATTTAGTGTAGTCATGTTTTCAATATCAATTAAGATGTTTATTTTATTTTTCTAGGCCCATACACCAAAAAAACATCAAATTAACTAATTTAGTAGCCAATAAATCTAAGAATAAATTAATCCACTTATTTTATTAGTATAAATAAGATATTCTTAAAAATCGCAAGTTAAAAAATATAAATTTTACTGTATACTCCACCATAATCAGATTGGGTCCAAAACAAATTTATAACCCAGGGCCACAATATGATTTCGCGTTCCCTATCCATACTCTTTTAAATACTGACATTCGAATGATCCATTATAATCTAATACATTATTTCGGAATTTAAATTTTGGAATATTATTTAACGACTTCGAATTGGCACTATCGAACCCGGAAGTTCGAGCCCGCCGCGCGGACAATACCTCTCCATACATCCCTATCCTGAGCTAATGTTTTCCAATCTTTTGTATAGTTCATCTCTCTCAAATCATGGTTAATGCTATTCTACCATCTCATCCTTGGCCTACCTATTGGGCTCTTTTTCTCTGCGTTTCGTATAAGTTTTCATAACCCACTTTTATTTTTTCCCTCTGGTTTTCGTAGGAAAAAGTTCCCATACCCCACTTTCATTCCCCATTCGTGTCACATGTCTTGCTCATCCCAATATATGAGAAGACTGTTCTTATTGCCGGTATGTTTCGTTTCCCATGAAGATCATTTTTTTTAGATAACTTAAGTAGTATTCTCCATTTACCTGTCTGTTCGTCTCTCTTTGGTCCTAATTTTTTTCTAAGAACTTTATTCTCAAATACTCGTAGTTTTTTTTTTCCTCCCTTAAAATAACAGACCATGTTTCGTACCCATATAACAGGAAGAATAGTCGTTATATGTTTTTTTATTTTAACGCTTTTTAGATAAGTTGGGATGAAATGAGTCCCTGTAATGCACAATAGCATGCGTTTCCCATGTTTAATTTAATTTTGCACCGCATTCCTGTTTGTAATTTTATTGTTTTTAGGTAGGCCTGTGTGAATTCAATCACAACTTAAAATGTTCCCTCATTATAGTTTGACAGGGAACAAAACGCTGTGGTAATACATTGTTGCCTTGACTGTATATTTTTCACTACACAGACCGGTGTTCCCCTCTTCCCCTCTTTTTTCAACCAACCAGCGCCAAAGCCCATAGCATCTGAATTGCAGCTGATATCATCAGCAAAAAAAATCTTCGTAATAATAAATATCAACGATGATGATGTAATTTAACGCCCCCCCCCCAAGCTTATAACTAAATCACGTGATTATGGCAAATTTCCAGCACAGCGTGATTGGAAAGGGAACAATAAGTCATGAAATTCTAGCGCTTGCGCAGCAAAATTTAATTTTGATCGCTGTCAAGCTTTAACTGTCCATTTCATTATACAGAGTGTAACTAAGTTCCCATTACAGATTTTGAGGACGTGTATTGGAGACCAAGATGTTTACGTTTAGCATAGGAACTCATATCCGGAAACGTACCGTTTCCCGCTACTCGCAAAATACCACAACACTTTCCTCTCTCTGACACCTACTACTATCAGCAGAGATTATGTCCGCGCGACCATGAACATACGGGTTGGATAGTAAGTTAGTTTTAGGTCGGTATTCAAGAACCAAGCTCCCTAGATCATGCCATTTCCGTCTTCCGTAAAGCTGAGATTCTCATCTTTCAGTTGTTCCCGGAAACTTTTTTTTAAATACATATTTGTTAGCACATGATGTTGAATAGAGTGAGCCAGTTAGAGTAGGTTCTGCATGACCCACATACTAAATTACGGTGAGACGCACTGAGAGTCGCTCTTCGCGGAAACCTGGGTCTTCAATGCCGATCTTAGTTAGCTATAGGGCAAGGCATTTATATGACTTATAAATTGATAAAAAAATGCATTTATGACCTAAAAAATACAAAAAATGACGAATAAAAAGTTAAGAATTACCAATAAAAATACTATTTATTAGATTAAGTACTCACTTCATTACTGAATTACATAAAATATAACTTAACATCAAAATATTAAAAGAAAAGTACTTAAGAATACATATTACAGCATCTTTTATTGCAGAAAATCCACTTCAATTACACAATGCACTTTTACAACAATTTTGAATTGCAGTTAACAATCAAAATAGGGATAGAAGCTAACATAAGCTCTAAGAAATTGAATAAAATTCCTAGAAGTGGGCAAGTTCATTAAGCACATACCTTGAAAAATAGGGGTAGTAGTTAGCAAAGCATCTACTTAATTCCAAGAAATTGTATTGACAAGGAAAAATACTGAATTATAATAAAAATCTCAAATCAGATACAAATAATGTCACAGCCTTCTGGAAAAGTGTAAAAAATACTCAAAATGATCCAAAAATTGCCAAAAAATGACATGTCCCTAGGAAAGTTAAGAAAATGCAAAAAAAAAAATGCCCTAACGAATTGCTTTTATTTAACCCTTTTTTAATGTCATACATTTTCATATATGCAAGCAATGTTTCAACCTTCATAAGAGAAAGATGCAAAATCATTAATTGCCTTGCCCTACTAATGACATTTTTTTCTTTATTTCAACTGATAGAACTACCTGTTTTTCAGGAGCAGATTTTATTCCTGTGTTTGATTTGCGAGACATTTCTTTGCAAACGGAATGTAATGAAACTGACGAGCTGTAAGTACTGTATATATAATTAATATATTTTTAGACAGTTTTCTCGGCCTTACTTAAGTTCTAAGATTTAAACATGACAACATGTTTTAATTCCAATAGCCTAGCATAATCACTACTCTGTGGCACAAGTAGACACTCGCTCTCCGACTTTGGTACCGTCTCGGTCATGTCACGTAGGGTTTGTGCTGGACTACTCAGTGCTAGGGGAGGTTTTTCTCGGGGTTTATCCGTCTTCCTCTGCCATAAACTTCATTACAAAACTTCTCCAAATTCATGTCAAATCGAGTACCAGCATGGATTCCTTCGGAAGAGAAATAAACCCTTAGGTCCGTGACGTAGATTAATAATAATAATAATAATAATTATTATTATTATTATAGTGATGATGATGGTGACGATAATAATGATGGTAATTATGGTGATGATATTAATGATGATTAATAATATATATTTTTGATAAAAATAGTCTCGAAGTATTTGGAGCTATTAAATTAATAAATGTATTGTTTTAAAGATAATAATAATAATAATAACAACTTTATTTACCTGGCAGATTTAAGGCTTATTAAGGTCTTCTCTACTATTCAACAAGATTAGAAAAAAAATACAAAAATTAGTCTCATATCTAAATTAGAATATAAATGATTACATGGTAAATCTACAATACAAATAATTAAATATCCTCAACTCGTGTCCGACTCAAGGTCGGATCGAGGGATGGGATGAGATGAGCCCCCTATATAGAGGTCTGTAAATGAAAAGTGTGTGGCGGCCGACCATGCCTGAAGCACCATCATGGGGGCAGATGAACAAAATGAAATGGATGAGATAAGTATGGAGAAATGATGGAATGAAATTGTGGCAGGGGAAAATGGTAGGAAAACCCAGAAAAAACCTGCCCAAGCTCCGTACAATATAATTAATTACATACTATTAATAGAATTAATTTGAAAATTTTAAAGCATGTTCTTTTTGAAAAATTAAAATTAAAACTTTTATTTACAATTTTACATTTTTTTTATTAGCCCATAGTATTGTATACCACAGGAAAGGGTATCAAAAATGTTTGTCTCCCAGCTCTATAGTTGTTAGGAGAGCTCCAAGAGTAATTAAAAAAGTTTCTGTTCATGGTTTATCGTCCATTATAAGAACAATACACCTGTGCCATATTTCATGAAAATCTGATATGGTGAGTAAAATTTTCTTTTACAATTGTGTTGATTCAACCTGGGATGACTATTTTATGAACATGCAAACATGTTAAGAATTAAATTAAAATGCTTTATACCTCACCTCATATCCAGTCTTCTAATTATACCAGTTTCAAAGCTTAGGCAGCTTCATCTTCAGTAATTTCTTGTCCACTGATGTTATGTCGATCAGGAGAACTGCTTTTTTCTCCCTATGTTCCTGATCGACATAACATCAGTCAACAAGAAATGACTGAAGATGAATCCACATAAGCTTTGAAACTGGTATAATTAGAAGACTGGCTATGAGGTGAGTTATTTAATTTTAAATCTTAAATTAAACCTCATAGAGATTTTTCCTATAAAACTTCAACACAAATATTTAATTTATTTCTTTAAAAAACATTATTTATAGCGTATTTTCAATTTGAAATAGGTTGTTGATATATTAAAATGTCAGTATGACTACAGTATATATTTACTGTACTTTGTATAAACTATAGGTGGAGTGAAGAGGAGGATGAAGACTTCAGTGTAACAGTTGATTCGTCACATGGATTCCCTGTTATACGACTTCCATTTTTACTTCTCCCAAAAGCAACATTTAGACACAGATTTTCTAACAAAATGCAAGTAAGTTATATAATTACAATGATTTTTAAGAGTTCAGTATAAAACTTATTCCTGAGAGACCTGCCTTTGTATATTTGTCCAGGTGTCCAGTATCTATATGCATGTGTGTGTGTGTGTGTGTGTGTGTATATCTCTCCAGTGTGTTTGCATGTGTGTGAGTGTGTGTTTTTTCTCTTTATTGATTCGTCAGCAAGCCCCATTACAAAGTAATATTATGAGTATTGTTTATTTTTTTATTATTTCACTCACTTCGTACTTCATAACTTCTTGCAAGAAGTTATGAAGTATGAGGTGAGTGAAATAATAAAAAATAAACAATACTCATAATATAACTTTGTAATGGGGCTTGCTGATGAATCAATAAAGAGAAAAAACACACACTCACACACATGCAAGAAGTTATGAAGTATGAGGTGAGTGAAATAATAAAAAATAAACAATATTAAAAAATATTTGAAGAGTAAAATTATACGCTCAGACCGGGACTTGAACCCGGGACCCTTGGTTTTCTAGTCCAAGTGCTCTACCATTTGAGCTACCTGAGCAAGTACCGATCTAAACGCAAATTTTTCTCTATATACGTTGTTCAAGTCCCGGTCTGAGCGTATAATTTTTCTCTTCAAATATGATTTATCCATCATTGAGATGTATGAAATTAATAATAAGAACATCGAATACTAAAAAACCTCGTAGTGTTATTTCCTATATACATAACTTAATAATATTATGAGCTTGATATAAATGTGTTACATAATTGACTTCTGATACACTATTACATAACAGTATGTACATGTATAATCATATTACATGTTTTATTATATGTTAACTAAATAACTATGTTCATTCATAATTATGTTATTTAAATTTAGTTACTGTATGTAATTCTAATCACACTTATTTTTAAAACTATATTACATATTTACGTTTTGAATTTTACAATGTTAGTGTCTGGATAAACTTGCTAAATGCTAGCAAATGTTCAGTTACTAGTTGTTGGTTTCTAGCTGGATAAGTGTTTCCATTACTTCTTACAGCATCTATTAGTTTCATTCTCTGTTGTTTTACCTCTTGGCATTCATATATTAAATGGTTGATAGTTTGTTCCGCTTGATAGCATGTATCTATTATGCAAGATCTGCAAAGGTACGATTTATTTTACCATAGCCTGTTACTATTCGGATGCTGCGCGCATGCGTGTGTGTGTGTGTGCTGAGGATTTTTTATAAGCCCAATGGAAGAGAGTCTTACAAAAGAATGGAGAATAAAAGAGACAAAAGGAGAACAGGAAGTAAAATAAAAGGACAGATTTTCCAGGAGTTAATATCTATCAAAAACTATATTAACATGTGGCACTACATTAAATTTCCTTTGTCAACTATTAAAACTCCACCATCTGCTTGGTAATATAAAGCCCATTGTTTCATTAAAATCCAATATTTTTCTAGATCTGAATTTTTTAAGGGCAAATTCTACATGTTGAGTATGTCATTCATTCTGCTATCACATGTCACTTTTTCTCTCATCTTACCACAATTATTTGCATCATAATATACTATATCATTGGCCCACAAGACGAAATAGGTTAATTGCCTCGTGACCATAATTTTTTGTATGAAAATAGTAAATTTATCTAACAAAAATTACAAAATACTCATCAAATCTTAAAATTGTCTTTATGGAAATCCTCAGTACCATCTCTAACATATTACATTTTTGTATTGATTATAGGGAAGGATATATTGCAGGTTACCCCCAGATTTGAAGAAAGCTGTGATGATGACAGTAGAGTTAAACAATTCAGTGCAAGAATTCTTCAGAAAGTCTGCATGGAACGCATTTCTTCAAGAAAAGAGGTAAAAATGGAATAAGCACAAGTCCCAATTACATTCATTTCCAACAGATTTTTATTATTCATTAACAATTTTCCTCAAAATTGAGGTTTCTTTCTAACCAATCTTAATAATTAACATAAGTTTTAAAAAATAAGAAGATCCCTACATTATTACAGGACAATTATTAACGGTATTATGCTTCTTATATTATATTATTAATCCTTTAATAAATGACTATAGACTCCATTGTGAAAGGATATACATAGGAAAAACAAAAAGGAATCTAAATACAAGATTAAAGGAACACCTCAGAAATGTTAAAAATAGAGAAACAAAAAAATCTGCAATAGCTGCACATGCCTGGTCAGAAAAACATAGAATAGAAACCAAAACAAAATTACTTAAACAATTGGAAAAACCGAAGGAACTCACAATTTGGGAAAAAAATGACATATGCAAGAATAAAAACACAACTACGAATTTTGAAATACCCGGTGATAAGGAGAGGGGACTGATTTGGAAGTTTGTCGGTCAGCCATCAGATGGCTCGGAGGTCAGTCTGCAGGAGATGAGACCATTGGATGTCAGTTATGAACGTGAACAGCATTGAGAATGTCACAAATACAGTGATGAAATCCGGATCTGCAAGGGAGTTAAGAAGTATGAGGTAAGTCAAGAAACAACTCAACAAAATATTTTTGCATTTAGTAACCAGTTTCAAGATATAAGATAAATTCTGGCACATAAGAAATTAAAAAAATAATATGAAGGAAAATAAAATATGAAAAACAATATAGAATAGATTAATGCCAAACTGAAGAAAGCAATTAAATGCATTAGGTAATAATATATAAAAAAAAACAAATTTAGGAAAAAGATTCAAAATGTAAAATGCATTCAGAATTAATGCAGAGGAAAATTATATAAACAAAATAATATATAGTAGGTTAATACCAAACTGAAGAAAGTAATTAAATACATTAGGAAATAATGTACGTAGCTAATGCTCTGGAGTTAACAACAAAGTTATTCTCCTTCTTGCTTCCCAATACTTGGATGTCACATCTTGATAACTTTGAAGAGCTACACAGTTTGTTGAATGTTCTCTGTCCATTTCCACACCTTGAGACATTAATACACCAATTCTATGAAGATGTTTTCCTAAGCAGACATGTCCTGTAGTAAGCCTCAGTATAGCAACTGCATATTTTTGTGGTAGTTATGGAATTACAGATGAATTTTCTATCTCTATCTATCTATCTTCAGGCTTTTACAGCTGCTGCCGCCTTCCCGTGCCAAACTTCCAAAGCCTATGATCTTGGGTATTTTCAATGCTTAGCTCTCTTGCTTGCATTAATGTCTTCATGTTTTCCTTCCATGTTAACTTCGGTCTCCCTCTCTTCCTCCTTCTGGTCGGATGCCATTGATATAGTTGCTTTGGCTATTGCTCATCTTCCGTTCTTAAAACATGTCCTAACCACTTTAATCCCTTCCTCTCAGTTCTTTTGGATTTTCTAACAGTATTTTTATATTTCTGTTTCTGACTTTTTAAATTAAATTGTAATTATAATTATCATTCATTCTTTCTTTATAATTCTTTTAATTGGTTCATAAGAAAATGCATATCAACGGTAGGCAATGAAAACTTTGTAACTCTATCAGTCATTGAAAACCACATAACTCCAGTAACCAGCACAGAAATATATGTTGAGAACAAGGACTACAAATTTATTAATAGTAAAATATGTGGGAACTTCTGCTGTATCAATTTTCATAATTATTTAAAACAGTTATTTGTTTCTCCTGTAAAATTTACCAAAATGGAGTTACAAGGTTTTCATTGCCCATCATCGATTGTTACTGCTTAATTTTACATTTTTTTTTTGTGAGTATATAAGGTCTATAATTTCCTTGTATTCCACAATGGGCTGGAATCCATTGTAAGACTATATGTTTACCAAGTTTCTCAATAGTCTGAATCATGTTTTGTATTTCTAATATTTTTCCTAATTGGATACATGGTTAATGCTATGGCGGGAACGCAGCTTTGGAATCTGATAGAATGACAATATTTTTGCAATGTTGTAGCCAATTAAAAATGTTTTTAAGCGAGAAATTAATAGCTTCAATCACCATCAAAACTGGTAGTACTTCTTCCAATGTGTTTATAAAAGGAGAAGAATTGACACGTTCCACCTGCCCCTGCTCCACTCTCATCTAAGAGAGATCCATCTGTATAGATGTGTGTCCAGTTTTCAGAAGGGTAATTTGTGTGTATAGTTTCTAATGGCAAACCTTTATCTCATCAGGGGACATATCTCTTTTATTAATAGGAAGATTAGGAAATAATAATATAAACCAATAAGGGTTACTACTTATTTATTATTTAAAATATTTAAATAATTAATTTAATATATAGGATATATATATATATGGAATGATAAGAAAAATAAATGCCTGGACGGGATTCGAACCCGGATCTCTGAGTCTGTACCTCAATGTGATATCCATTACACCACCAGGCGAATCCAATTCAAACACTTATTTTTCTTATATATGTATTATACTCTCGCGACATCTAGTAATAATACTAGTTCTCGCGACATCTAGTAATAATGGAGAGTATAATACATATATAAGAAAAATAAGTGTTTGAATTGGATTTGCCTGGTGGTGTAATGGATATCACATTGAGGTACAGACTCAGAGATCCGGGTTCGAATCCCGTCCAGGCATTTATTTTTCTTATCATTCCATATTAAGCTTGCATTGCTCAATGTTAAACATTTAATTATAACATATATATATACAATACAAACTTCAGTTAATGTGTCTAATTTTATACTCTTCTGTTCACATTTTTGTAAAAATGGTGTGGAAATAAACTGTTGATTTGTGTGCAAGTGTGGATTATAGTGATTACTCGTTATCTTCTTCTTCGTCATGGTTTAGGCTTATTTACTAGCCTGTTCCGGCTCCAAATTGCTACAACTTCTTCTTCCTCGTGGTGAATAGTTGTATGCTGCTTTTGGTATTCTATTCTCAGTCATCCTTGTTAAGTGTTCTTTCCATTTTGTTCTGTACTTCACTATTGTTGTGTTAATTCCTCTTCTTTTAGTTGTTGTCTTATTTCTGTTTTATGTTTTTTGTCAGTTCTTTGATATCCTGCTATTGGTCTGAGGAATTTCATTTCTGCAGCTTGTATTCTGGCTGATTGTTGTGTTGTCACTGTCCGTGTTTCGGATCCATAAGTAATAATAGGAACTGCCATTGTCTTGTATAATTTCATTATAGAGTCTTTCCTGGCTTAATTTTTTTAAGTTCTTTTTTAGTGTTCCTGTTATATAATTAAACTTATTTAGTTTATTTATATCTGTTTCCGCTGTGTATGATATTTCACAACCTAGGAATCTATATCTTACCACTTGGTTTATTTTCTAATATTATCTTTGTTCGAACTGGATGAGCGCCCTTGAAAGCCATTGTTTTTTTATTTTTCTGATGATATTTCCATGTTGTATGTTTTTGATATTTCATTTAGTTTATATAACATTCTTTGTAGTTTGTGTTTTGTTTTTGCTATTAAAGTCTGGTCATCTGCGAAGGCTACTGTTTTTATAAGTATATTTCCTAAGTTAATTCCCCCAGTCGTCATTTACTTCCATGATCTTATCATGTCGTCAAAATAAATATTAAAAAGAGTGGTTGATAGTGGACAACCTTGTCTAACTTACTAGAATTTTAAAATGTCATGAAATAATCAACTATTACAAAATAAATACAATTTAACCTATGTTTTTACTGTAACTATTTAATTTGCATGTTATTTCTTTTACAGAATACGTGAAACAGGAAGAAACGTAAGATGAACTACTTTGAGCTAGTGAAAAAAACAATTAATATTCCTCACATCTTAATTTATATCTTAAAGTTTTCAGTGTATTTTTGTAAACATTTAAATATGCATTAAATTTTGATAAAGTATAAGCACATTTTATTTGGAAATAAATTTATAATTATGAAAGTTTAAAAAATAATTTCCACACCATTCCCATTATTTTATTTAATGATGCTCTTTATCAGCTAAATTTATTAACATCACAATTATAATCTGGGTGTCAAAAGGGTGAACAATTTTACAAAGAGGGCTCTTTTTTCAGGCTTGAGGTTCTTTTGCATGCATTAAACTATAACACGGATCTCATGGCTACAGTTCCCTTCTAAAGGAATCTATCTGTATTCAGGATTTTTACACTATGAAAAAATCCATCAATCCCAGCTGGGTTTGAGCCTGCAACCCCAGGAATCAGAGGCAAGCCTGGTGACCACTAGTTCACCAGGACCGATGTTTAAGAGTAAAATTTCTTAAATTTTAACATATAACCAAATGTATACCATGAACTAATGATGAAATAATATTATAAGGTGTTAATATTAATCTGTAACAGTTGAAGATGGAGCTAACAAACCTTGAAACATATGTTCAACGAAAAAACTATAAGAGGTAAGAATTTACTGACCAAATAACTTAATTATTATAAGGTGTATCCAATGTAAACATGCTAGATGCAGATTTTATTTAAAAAATGCAATTAAAATCTACTGAGCAAGGTTTTAAAATCCAAAACACAACTGTGAGTAAGACTGCTTTATGAGCATATATGTTTTTTATCTTCCGACAATGAATGTGTTAATACAACGAAGAACACAAAAACATTTTAGGGAGAACATTTTAATAACACTAAAATCAATTAAACATCATTATCTCAGGATAGATACTATTTAAATGGTCATATATATATATATATATATATATATATATATATATATATATGTGTGTGTGTAATAATTTATAATTTATAATTAGGTTTTAAATGTGTTTCGTTAAATAGAAAAATATTGGTAACTCTCTCTTAACCATTTTTAGACCTTAAATTGATCAGGAATGAGGAAAAAAGGAAAATAGAATTTGGAATCTACAGAAAAGCAACCCACATTGATAATTATATAAAAGTAATAGGATTTTAACCATATTTCACACAAACAGGCAGTATTTAATAAATTAAGGTAGAATATTTTTATCACTCACCTCATATTGTTCTTCTTATTTGATTATAAACTAGTTTCGGAACATAGTTTCTGTTCCATCCTCAGTATCGTCACGACCATTGTTCTGTCATCTTGAAGAGCTGTCCTTCTCTCCTTCCATTGGCTGACTGAAAAACCTTGAAACCAGGTCATTCTCACCGGGAAATTCAAAGTTCATTAATTTCTTCTTTTCGCTCTTTTGAATGTAGATCTTTTCCCAAACAGTAAGTTCTTTTGGTTTTTCTATTTGTTTTAATAATTTAGCTTCTTTCTCGATAAGATGTTTATAATCAAATAAGAAGAATAATGAAATAAGAAGAACAATATGAGGTGAGTGATAAAAAATATTCTACCTTAATGAATATACCTCATAGTGAGAATTCCTAAAATAAGCAGTATTTAATAGTTTAACACAGACTTGTGAACATTCCCATGAGCAAAGAAAATTTCAAGAAAGAGAAAAAGACACATTATAAAAATTGCAAAAGATAATGGATTTCAAGAAAAGATGATACACAAGAAAATAAATAAATTCAAGGAACAAAAAATAATAAATGAAAGTACTCTTCAGACAGATGAAGGAACTGGTAAAAAATTCACATACCACCCCTTAGTATTTAACAAGTTTAAAAAAAATTTCAATAAATTCAACATTAAATTATGAAGAAGTAATTTTTTTCCCATGTTGTGGTGATGTTTTGAAGCAGCTAACTCTCTTCATGCCCGAATTCCTGAGGAATTCGCTTAGCTTAAACAATTTCTCTGTGACACACTTTTTCTTGATGGCAATGGTATCAATTCTTCTGGAGATATTTCAAATCGTCTCTTTTTAAACCTCTATGCATTTATTTACGAGAAGAATTTTATAATTGTATAATATCCAGGGCTATTCAGAAAGAAGAAACAGACTTCAAACGTCTATTTCTTCTAAATTGCAGAACATAGATACACAATTCCAACGTTCCTGGAAAGAGAAAATTTTGAAGTTGCGATCACGGCTGCAGTGGTCTTTAAGTTATACATACATGCATATGGACGGATGAATAGATAGATAGATGGATAGTTAAGATAGACTTAGTGAAGTAAAGTGTTCCCCTTAGAAGGTCTTAGACCTATCAGGTCACCAGATTTAACCTCGTGTGATTCTTATCTGTGGCGTTACATAAAAGACCTTGTTTTTATCCCCCCCATACGTGACACTATCCACCGCTGTGGTCTCCAGGTAGCGTGCTGGCTTGTCACGCAGCGGTCCCGGGTTCGATCCCCGGTCGGGACAGTTTTTCTGGGTGAGGTTTTTATCGGGGTTTTTCCTCACCTGTAAGTCAAATGTCAGGAAAACTTGAAGGCCCAAACGGTCCCCGAAATCATATGGTCATCATCATCAGCCTTATCATTGTCATCATCATCCTTCATGGTGTGGAAAGCAACAGGAAGCTACCACACCTACAATTCCCTAGTAAAGTTGCAAAGCATAGCATGAAAATGCTATGATTGCAGTGAAAGACCTGCCCTCGGGCAGAATTACTATGGATGGATACATGACACTCTTGAAAATCTACATCAAATTGCTGAAGCTGTGAATTCAATAACTAGAGACCAGCTGATTCGTGTGTGCAAGAAATGAGCCACCCTTTTGATATTTGTCGTGTAACACATAGTGC
Organism: Diploptera punctata; assembly: GCA_030220185.1. NCBI lineage: Eukaryota > Metazoa > Arthropoda > Insecta > Blattodea > Blaberidae > Diploptera > Diploptera punctata. The sequence goes on along the minus strand of JASPKZ010003862.1, from coordinate 1,976,216 downwards.
TCATATTGAATGCATAAAATAGTGAAATTTGAATTTTTTTCTATTGAATTATGTTTCTATTTTTCGTAGTTTGGAAGAAATAAGTGTTTGAAGTCTGTTCCTTCTTTCTGAATAACCATATATTTATACAGTAAAACTTGTTTAATCCGGAACGTGAATAATGCGGAAATCTGTCCAATGTGAACAAATTTATTGGTCCCGGTGAAATAATAGTAATTTTACGTGTATTTATTTTGCATAAAACGGAATCTGTCCAATGCGGAAACGGGATGATATTTCTACACAATTCATGAAAAAAATTATAAAGTGGAAAGGTGTATATATATATATATATATACATATATATATATATTTATTTATATATATATATTTATTTATTTATTAACCATCAGCAGTTTTTTTTTTTTTACTGAAGGCAGTTGCCAAGACGGCTTTTACAAGTAGTGATTCAAACCAAATGGAAAAATAAATATCAAAACAAAACAAACCTAATTGTCACTGACCCTAAAGTTCATTGTTAAAAGTTGTATTTCACGTGCCGATATGTACTTTGATAAATGCCTCCATCGTCACGATCGGTATATTATTGTTTCAACTTGTTCGTTGCAATAATTTTGATTGAATAACACGTGTCTCTTGTGCTTCTGTTCCCAGTTTATAATGTCGAGTAAAAGGAAAGAAAAATAATTAGTACCGAAGAGAAAAAAAATTAGTGTTGCCGCTTAAAGCAAAAATAAAAATGCTTGACGCGTTGGCGAGTCGTTTGCGTCTATATCACGCTGTTTCAATGTTAATGAATCAAGAAATCCGAAGACAAAATAAGGAATTATATCACAGAATTCACAGCTGAATATCAATCTTAATTGAAAGGCCTTTTAAAAGCGGCAAAACAGGAAAAAATTACTAAGTTATTTTTTTACAGTCCTTGCCTAAACCTGACAGTAATAATTAATAGAAATTGTTCAAAATCTCTCATTAATTTATTTTATTTTGATAATTTTTATTTTATTCTGTAACCTTGGAACGTATCCCATATATACCCATACAAATTACCATTCCATATTTGCGGCATATTTATTCACGGAACATCCCCCGCGAATAAGGAGCTTTTACTGTATAGATTCTACCTGAGTAGATTCGGAATCGTTGCACACCTGTTTTCCGAAACACAGATACCTTTCTTGTAAATAACAATTGCGCGGTAAATTCTTAAATTAGTTAAGTTCTGAGACCGATCTTTCACAGGTAACATACTGAATTTACGGAATAAACATGGATGAAACGTATGTATCATTCTCATTAAGCGGAAAAGTGAAAGTGATTGAAGATAAATCCCCAAACCTTTCCGGACCGATGCTCCAAAGTCAAGCTGTATCTCTTGTTAAATCCCTAAGGGAATAATGATTTCTAGGAATCTTTAGGTTATCTGAACAATTTTAAAAGACGACACAATGTAGTGTGTGGAATGAAATTTGCGGGGAATCAAATAATGTGGACCAAAGTGTAGTTAGTGAGCGAAAACCGAAACAGCATACTTTAATTTCAGGATACGCGCCTAAGAGGCATTTTTAGCGCTGACGAAATGGGACTGTTATTTTTGCACGTTACCGCCGAAGTCGCTCGTACACACTATACTTCACTTTTCAACGGCAGCGGAATTACAATTAATCCAAGGTACATAAAATGACATATACGGTACTCTATAATCCAAGATTATTAATAAGTTTTAGTTTTTTTATAATGCGGAAAAAAATGGTCCCATACGATTCCGCTTTATAGCAGGATTTTAATATAATAAATATGAAAGTTTAAGTTAATAATTTTGTATTTTAAAATTATATTAATGTTTAAATATAACTTAAATAAAAGAAAAACATCAAAATAATTCATTGTTGAATAAAAATGCCTCAGTAACAATTAAAGAAATTGTACTACATAACAGTTTTGTAAATAATGCTTTTAAAATTGTTTTAAGTCATTTTTGTAAAAATTAGAAAGCTTTCTGTTATAACTGTAATAAGAACATGTGCCTAACTTCATATTCTTAAATGAAAATAAACTAAACTCTGATTTGATGTTAAAACAATTAACTTCCTTATTTAACAAATCAATTTAAACCATATATTTAGAGAACTATTAACCAAAAGAATTTAAAATTACCATCATGTGATCTAATAATGGTCTTTAAAATTATAAAAGAATTACACTATTCATTCTGCATACAACTTTCCACAAAGATAGAAGCAAGAAGAGTTCACAAGATAAAATGTAAATATTTAATACAAGAATAATTGATTTCAGAAAAGAAAAGAATTTATTTTAATTGATAGTGAAGAATAATACCACTTACATTTACTTAATCTGCTGGGAACCTACAAAGTGAATAAAATTTGTAATTATTTCTACAAGAAACATTTTTTATGATTTTTGAAGTGTTTTCCTATCCTGTGTACCAACTTATGACCTTGAGAAGAGAATCCGGCTCTATCGAAAATTGAACCCAACCCGAACCAGTAATTCTTTTTGGGACACCAATCCTTCTTCAAAATGTTACAACCTCGGGCATCACCACAACGTGGGACAAAGCAATTACTTCTTCCGCTTTGAACAAGTTTTACTGTACAAAGAATTCACATTAAGTATGTTGTAATGTGTAAGCTAATTAAATGAATCATGCATACTTATAAATTGTGAATTATTCCTACTTGCTTTAAACTTGTAACCTATAGGCAACTTTAATGGAAAAGACAGCTGTGTATACAAAATATGTGTCATTGGGCGAATTTGTTTATCCCTTATTGAAGACGTGAATATCCTTGCCTGGTACAGTGGTCAGGTTTAATGCGTGCAGGTGACTTCTGTCAAGGTCATTTCTTCACTTCCTCAGTGAGAGTTGTCCACCCACTTCGTATCTTGCCTACGCAATTGCCTAATATGTGATTAGAGACAGGATGCATACGTACTTTCATAGAAGTATTCTTCAGTCTAAATTATTGGATGAATACGATAATTGGTGTTTGAAAACAAATTTAAAAAAAAAACATTTTCTATGAGGTGTGGAGCAGAAACCGAAAATTTAAAATTAGAAGACCAGAAGGAGTATATTATAAAGGATATGAAGAATTTGAGTATTTTAGGAATGAAAGTTGATAAAGAAGACAGATAAGAAAGTGACATTAAGAACAGATTAAATAAAGGCAGAGCAGTAACAGCAATATTAAATGGTGTCATATGGGACAGACATACAACCAGGAAAAATAAATTACAAATATATAATTCAATAGTAAGTACTGTCGTATATGGAGCTGAAGCATGAAAATTCAACAGATATCTAGATAACAAAATTATGTCAATGAAAATGGGTTTATTGAGGAGAGCAAGCAAGATGTTAAAAAAAAAGTAATTCGATGAAAAAAAAAGAGAAAAGAATATTAAATATTCAGTAGTAGACTATATAAGATATATTAAATTGGCATTGGCATGTACGACGAATGCAAGAAGAAAGGTTACATAGAAGTCCCGCGCCGTAGCCGAGCGGTTAAGGTAGGAAGCCTTGGCGCAGAGCTACGGGACTTGCGCTGGTTCGAGTCTCCATGGGTGAAGAAATTTTCACATGGTATTTCGGCCAGTATGGGACCGGTGCCCACCCAGCGTCGTGAGGCAATTGGGTAGCTACAATAAGTAGCGGCTCCAGGTTGAGGAACCAGCTATAACGGCTGGGGGACTCGACATGCTAACCACATGTCACCCCTACACTGGCTGTTGATCATCTACCTCTGTGATTGACACATATGGATGTGAAGGGCCAGCAGCCGACTGGTAAAAGGGCAACCGCTGAAAAGTGGAAAGACCCTCAATCGGAAGGTTACATAGAAAAAAACATTGGAATGGTGTTCACCTGGAAGAAGAAAGGAAGACCTCGAAACTCAGGGATGCAAGAAAAAAAGAACGGAAAAAGAAAATTAAACTTTAGACACAGATAGATGTGTAAACAATGAAGATCTGTACATAAATAAATTGTTCAATCCAGATTATCAATGTGGTATAAAGGTTAACGCGACTGATTGGGATTTCAGGAGTCTGGGTTCGATTCCCGGATATATCACAGATATTTTCTTCTTTGATTGTAGGGCCTGGAAGATTCACCCTGCTTGCTTGAGGATGACTGAATAGCAACTTGATTTGAGAAGTAGGGAAGAAATTAAGGTTGAAAAATAATTATGTTACGCTAAGAACGGCCTCTATAATATATTTTCATATATGCTATTCAGTAAAGCTACCACTTCTGTCGATCAAGACTCTTCAGTGGCAAACTGAATCAAACGCAGTTTTATAACAAAAGAGACGCCTTCATAATTTGGCATTTTATCTTCTTTTGACAACGAATACCTCAGTTCTAAATAAGCGTATGCCTAATTTTTAATGTATGTCTACATGCGCTGGAATTCTGTTACAATTGGATTATGCATATTTTTGCATTTTCTAATTAATGCTTGTAGCCTATATTAAAAGGATATACTTTTTTTTTCATTCTTTTAAGGGTTTCACAATGTTTTAGAGCATCTTCCTGCGTCCAATTAATCTAGTCTCATTCTCCTCTAAATCTCTCTGTCATTCCAATCTCCATCGTCCAATCCTTTTCCCCTCATGCTGCTCAAAATAGCATCAATCCACGTTATTTTTGGCCGTCCACTTCTTCTTCTACCAAATGGAACCCATTCTAGTATTTTTTTCTTGGGAATCTGTCTTCTGTCATTCTTTTTACTTGACCATACCATTTTTTTTTATGAAATCCACAATTGAAGTTTGAACATTCATCTTTTGTTTAATTTCACTGTTTCTTATTTTATTTCTTCCAAAAATACACTTCTGCAGTATTTAATTTACTCGCTGTTCTGGGTTTTAATTCCCTATATATATATATATATATATATATATATATATAAATAAGTGTTTGAACTGGATTCGCCTGCTAGTGTAATGGATATCACGCTGAGGTACAGACTCAGAGATCCGGGTTCGAATCCCGTCCAGGCATTTATTTTTCTTATCATACCATATATATATATATATATACACACACACACATAACTGATTTATTGATTTCCGTTTGTCCCGCTGCGTAGGCCTACTACATGGGTGATTCCCTATTGGGAAGTTTCTTAAGCAGACTAATTTAGTTACGCTTATTTCCCTATAGATGTCAAGAAGTGACATATGATTAGTACGCTCGACGAGATATCTAGTAAGAAACTGAAGTATTACTTAGAAGGAAGAAGATTGGTTAAATTTTTTAAAAGCCTTTTTATTCAAGCTTGAGATTCTTTTATGAGCCTCGGAGGAATTATCCTTTGGATTTTTCCATCCTAAAAATCCATCGACCACGGCCGGACCCTCGGGACTAAAGGCAAGGAACATTACCGATTGGAATAAGTGATTGCTATCACCGGCTAATGTCAAATAGTAAGATATAGGATAACACTGGTCAACATGTTTTGGTCTCATGAGTACCAATAGTTGTACTTAATGCAGTTTTTATCGTGTTTTCAAATATGTATTCGGAATTTTTCCATCACCCACGGTTTTTTTATCTCAATTTCAATTCATGGATTTAAATAATAATTTTTATTAAACATTTTTTCGTCCATTTGTTCATTGTAAAATAAAAGCAAATGAGCTAACTCAAATGGTTTCAGCTATGGAAAATTGATATAAAGGCAAATGAAATCCTAATATGCTGGACGATTATTGTTGGACCATCAAGAGGGATGCTCCACAGGCAAAATATAGCAGAAAATCGTGATTTCTTACTTTCTAGGTAGTCCGAATGTTGGAATATTGTGTAGTTACGGATGTAGAAAATATTAAAGTGTTTGAAATTATAAATTCCTGTCTCTCGGAAACCTTGCGTGATGGAGAAAAACCGATATTTGAATTCAGGAGAAAACATTTTGTCAGAATCACATATTATTCGTTCTGAGGCAAAAAAAAAAGTTTATTTTTTGTTGCTCAGTGTAATTTGTGATGTGTTAAGACTATTTACACTTTTTAAGATCTGGTCTCTGCAAGATGAACAGAGGCCACCTCTGACTCATTTACCTTCGCATCAATACTGGTGGACCTTAACATTCTTCCTACGGGTTCAAACGGGTGGAAAAATCCATTTTAATTACAAACAATATTTGATCCTTAAGTGTGTAATAAAATACATTGACATTACACGGTCAAGCGATATGATCATAAGGTCGAATTTAGCTAGAAGCAAGAATAAAGATGTACCGGAAATATAATTGTAACCTTCCTTATGGTTCTGGGTTTGGTATATAAGTAGCTGGCATTTGTTTTTTTCTTGTTTTTTGTGTCTGTGTTAGGTTTAGCTTCGTTGTTACTGAAGGAAACCTACAACATGGTTAATTGTGCAGTTGTTGCTCTCGGTGTAGCTGTTCTAGGCCTATTGGTCATTACAGAAGCAGGTAGAGTATATATTGATTCAGTAAATACGGTAGCCGATGATGACATTACATAGCTAATTTATTTCTCCATGGCGCGACAGGACTAAAACGCTCTTGACCTACCAGCCGGTTGTTGATCCCAGATCCACATGTGTCAATAACAAAGGGGACGATCACCTAGCCAGTATAGGGATGACATGTGGTCAGCATGTCGGGTCCATCATCCGTTATAGCCACTTATTGTAGCTACCCAAATTCCTCACGATGTTGAGTGGGAACAAGTCCCATCCAGGAACCTTAGTAATAGGCGAATAATAATAAAAAACATAGAAATAACTTTACCTGAAATTGGCACATCTTTCACCAACGCATATTTAAAATGGCGTCCATATGGTGGGATATAATCAATAGTTTATTAGTTTGTTTTTGTTAAATGCGAGATTTATTGTCAAATTTGGCATGACGACCTTAAAACAATACGAACGGAGATACAAACATAAAAACATCAGATTTTGAAATATTATAGGCATATAGGCTAGTTTACGACAAGTATAGGCCTATATAGAGGCGAATTCCATGGTAACTGACGTAACAAACGCTACAAAATAATATAATATTTTAATTTCTTTTAGCCTTCAGATAGTAGGGCACTATTTTTTCTCGTCAAAACATTTATACTTTATAGGCCTATAGGTTTAATTCTCTTTAACGGGAAATTTTGAGTTTCTATCTTTAATAATTGTGCTTAAAATGCACGGTTTTATATCGGTAACTGTAGAATGATATATATCTTACAGAGTGAGAGTAAAATAATAATCTTAGTGCATTTTCAATTTTATTTCAAGAAGCAATGTATGTTTATACAGGAGGAATTACAAAATACATTTCTAAGTTTTATGTTCTAATAAACTTGGCACTAACTACACAAAATAAAAGTAAGTGACATAAGAACTAGCTCGCGTAGTGTAAGACTTGTAATTAACATAAGTTCATATTCTACAAAATTTTGGATTGTAGGCACTTCAAAATCTTTTCAATAGCCCACGTACTAATTATTAATTATTAATTATTAACAATTATATATAAATTAATTAGTGTATAATGCTGTTGTGTTATTATTTAATTGTAATATTAATGTGTTTTCTTTATGTAATTGGAATGTTAATGTTTTTTTAGTGTATAATGCTATTGTGTTATTACTTAATTGTAATATTATTGTGTTTTCTTTATGTAATTGTAATGTTAATGTTTTTAGTGTATAATGCTATTGTGTTATTATTTAATTGTAATATTATTATTGTGTTTTCTTTATGTAATTGTAATGTTATTGCTATTGTGTTATTACTTAATTGTAATATTATTGTGTTTTCTTTATGTAATTGTAATGTTAATGTTTTTAGTGTATAATGCTATTGTGTTATTATTTAATTGTAATATTATTATTGTGTTTTCTTTATGTAATTGTAATGTTATTGCTATTGTGTTATTACTTAATTGTAATATTATTGTGTTTTCTTTATGTAATTGTAATGTTAATGTTTTTAGTGTATAATGCTATTGTGTTATTATTTAATTGTAATATTATTATTGTGTTTTCTTTATGTAAATGTAATGTTATTGCTGTTTTTGTTGTTTATTTTTCTTTACACTAGTATCAATTATTACTTTATTGTAACGGACTGTCAACAGCACGTACGGCTTACTGCCCGTGCGACCCATATTTGTAAATAATATTGTAAATATCTTACTTTTTGTCTAATAAAGTCCTACTACTACTACTACTACTACTACTACTACTACTACTACTACTACTACTTTGGAAAGAAGGGAAGAAACTTTAATTTTCATGTGTTATGTCAAATTTTACGTGGAATTCGCCTATATATGGACAAAGGAATGCAAATTATGAACCACTTATACACCTACAAAAACATTTCATAAACATTAAATTAAAATTTCTCTATCAATGATTTTTTTACTTCCTAAGACTTTGACACGAATATAAATACGGCAAAATATTAGATATTTTTTTCTCCTGCTTTAACTATCAATATATAATTTGTATTTTGTTGGCTTTCCTGTTTTGTGAAAAAACTACTTAAAGTCTTCTTTTTTTTTCTGAGCGATAGTGTGTTTTGTCGTACTTACAGCAATGGCGACTATTATTGAAAGTTCAACTTCCTACATTTCGGGGTTGCCAACGTAAATAACTATACTGTAATATTACATTTACACCCATGTGCGGGAAGTAAAACCACTGCCCTCTATGTATACTACATATAATGTATATATAGAAAATATCCAAAAGGTAGTGTTAATATACATTATATGAAAGAAATCACTGCATTTCAAATGAACTGAACTTTATTTGAAATAAACTTCATGATTTTTATAATTAACTAAGTGTTTTGAACAAAAATCAATTCTAATTGAGGAAGACGGCTATAAACAGGTACTTATATTATTATTGTCCACCGCTGTTGTCTCGAGGTAGCATGCTGCCTTGTCACGCAGCGGGCCCGGGTTCGATTCCCGGTTGGGACAGGCTCTTGGGTGAGGTTTCTTTCGGGATTTTTCCTCACCTATAAGACAAATGTCAGGAAGCTTACTCTAGGGTCCCCGAAAATAATCTGGCCATCATCACCATCCTTATCATTATCAACATCCTTCACGGTGTGGAAAGCAACGGGAAGCTACCACACCTGTAATTCCCTAATAAAGCTGCAAGCATAGCATGAAAATGCTATGATTGCAGTGAAAGATCTGCTCTCGGGCAGAATTACTATGGATGGATGGATACTATTATTTAAAAAATGTTACACACATAACCTCAATTGGGACAACAACGAATGTTAAAAATATTGATATTATTTCAGGAGTGGTGAGAGAGAAACGATCCCCGATATTAGGTTTACTGGGGTTGGGTGGCCATGGTCATCACGGTGGTGGTCACTGTAGACGCTGCGATAATTATGGTGGCGATGGACATTACGGTGGTGGAGCGTCCTTCAGTGCTGCTCAAGTAAGTTTCATATACTTCTGTGAATCCATACTTCAAAGAAAAAACCACAGTAGCAAAAATTGTAAACAAAGAAAGAAAGAAATAAGTACAATTTTAATTGGATTTGTATATTTTGCTCAGCATCTCAGCTCTTAATTCATTTTCGCATGTAAATAAGGGGTTTCTTTCACGCTGTAGTTTAGTTCCATCGTCCTAGTTTTGGTCTCTTCAAAGTTTTTTCGTCATCATAGGACATTCACGAATTTAGGCAATTTTTGACTTGTTTCGGCCTCAAGAAAAACACCTTCCAGAAGTCTTTTGACTGGACGTACCGGTCTTCTTCCTGCAGGTTGGTATCTGAACATTTGTTTGGGTATCCTGTGACTTCCATTCAATGAACACGTTGCATCCATCTTGACTTATAATCAGAAATTTTGTTTTCTAAAGGTTCCATGTGTAATTCTTCTATGATGTCTTCATTTTTTTTGTGATCTAGTAGTGTGTACCCTGCAGTCCTCCGAAGGTATCTCATTTCTGAGTCTCTGTATATCCTTCTGTTTCAACGTCCATACTTCGCCAGCATACAAAACAGTTGGAAGAGCATGTGTTTGTTTTATAGGCTTTTTCAAGTTTTATTATTTTTTTATTACGGAATTTATCCCCAATACAGTGATTTTCCGCCAGCCTCAAGAAATTCGCTATCTCCAGTTGTAGCGGTCCTTAACATCCTCAACTGTAAGTCACAGTTCACTCTTACTAATTCTCACACCGTCCATCCAAACTTTAGGTCTTCCCTTTCTTATTTTCCCATCTATTTTTGACTCCAAGCTCTTCTGAGGGATTCTCTCAGATGTCATCCTATCGAATTTCTATTTACGTTTAATAATACTCTAGCTAGCAATTCATTGTTAACAACATTAACCAGTGGTCGACCCTGTTGATGTAAGAGTATCTGATTCCAAGATACACTAGTTCCCTGTCTGTAAAAATCGATGAATTTTTTTCGGATGCTTATTCTGTACTTGATCTTCTATCTAAAATTAGAACAGTTGATTATTTTAGAAGAAGCCTCCAAAAAACAAGACAGGATAAAATTTGAAATGAATGTCACCACATCTGTTGTTAAGAGGATTGAAAATCAAACGCTTAAATGGTATGGCCATGTACAAAGAATGGAAAATGAAAGATGGCCAAAAATATAGGCCTATAGCCTACCAATGGTCACCCCTGGAAGAAATAAACGTGGCAGACCAAGATGGAAATGGAAAACCTACCAGAACCATAATGGATGATAGGAATTTGGAAGAGGGAGATTGGAATGATAGAGAGAAATGGAAACTGAAGACGGCAAACCTATAAGTGGGGGAAAGCCGAAGAAAAAGAAGATCTTCTATCTATGTTATTTTTCTCTGAGTACCTAACTAGCTCACTGACACTATCAAATTCGGAGGTTCGTGGTCAGGTGGACATTAGCTTCCCATACATTCTTATCCTGAGCTAATATATTCCAATCATTCACTGTGTAATTTGTCTCCTTCAAATCGTGGTTAAATGCTATTCTCCCACCTCATTCTTGGCCTACCTACTGGGTGCTTTCCCTCTGATCTTCCTAAAAGAACTATCCATGCACCTCTTTTATTCCCTACGTATGTCACATGTCCTGTACATTGCAGTCTACGTTACTTAATTCACATCTATTACTTTTAAACTTATTGAGAGATTATGAGGTAGTATAACTATTGCTATTAACTACATTTAAAATTGAATAATGGTTGTTTAAAGTACAGTATTCTAATGAAGTGTAAATTTATAGTAATTTAATTTACTGTGAGACAGTCTGACAGTATAGCAAATGCTATTAACTATATTTAAATAACATTTCTTAGGAAATTTGAAAATACGTAAAATTATTTGTAAATGTAACAGGCTCAAGCTTCAGCAGGCAGTATAGGAGGAGGCCATGGTGGCCACGGTGGTTCTGGCAGCAATAGTCATGCTTCCAGTCAGAGTCAGTCTGCAAGTTTCGGCCTCGGCCCATTCTCAGCCACCTTCTCCCAGAGCCAAGCAGGAGCTGGGGCAAGCAGTAGAGGCGGCGGAGGAGGTTTTGGGTACGGCGATTATTTTTAATGGTAAGAGAAAGAGAATGCATGTTTAAGATGAAGTCTTCATACCCACATAAAGCTGAGTCGAGAATACAGCAGTCTAGCCTTGCGTTGCACAAGCAAAATGCCATCAAGGCTCAGCATCAAAATAGCTCTTTTGATTTATTAGTATATTTGCATTCTTTCATAAATATATAATAAGTTAAAATATACCTTCTTAGGTAAGATCCGTCGTCCTCAACTTATAAAATATGTATTCTTTATGCCTGTAAGCTTTTCTGAACATCCGTTCCATCTTCAGCAGGTTCTTCTTCGCTACAATATCTAGTATGATGGTTGATGCTGCTGGTCCTAATGTGGTGTTGTCGTGACTAAAGCTTCTTCCTGACGATATCGTATAATCAACATATTGGAAGACCTGCGAATTATCAAGAAAATAGACAACAAGCTTTTAATAAATGAAAGCACTCCCAGACTAAACAACCCACTATACGATATCGTCAGGAAGAAGCTTTAGTCACAACAACACCACATTAGGACCAGCAGCACAACCATCATACTAGATATTGTAGCGAAGAAGAAACTGCTGAAGATGGAACGGATGTTCTGAAAAGCTTACAGGCATAAAGAATACATATTTTATAAGTTGAGGACGACGGATCTTACCTAAGTAGGTATATTTTAACTGATTTTAACTTATTTTACGACTCTCCGCCTCAACGGTTTTAACAATGAATTTTATTAGTATTGACATTCTTTCATACAACTCTCTTCTTCTTCTTCTTCTTCCAGTGGCGTTAAGGTCATTGAATTACCAGAGCCTGCCGTATAGTTGTAACTCACTATTTTCTATCTATGATGTAAGACCATTGCTTGAGCCATACCCTGTCCTCTGTTAGGAGTTACTAGACCAAATCAATCAAGTTCATTTTTAGATACCTACTTTATTTGCTCACGGATGCCATAAATGGCATTCGGCCAACACACTGACTCAATGAGACATCTAATAGGCAACCTCGGTATTACTAGGACTTTGAAGTCGGTGAATTTTGCTTAGAGGTATTTTTATTCAGGCTTAAGGATCTTTTACGAGCCTGAATATATCCAGACTCGGGACCCACACACTGTTCTATCCTGTGCCTTTCTTCTCCACGATCTCACACCCATCTCCTTCATATCCTCCTCCCACTTCTTCCTCGGCCTTCCTTTGCTTCTTCTATGCCAGGGATGTTCTTTATATGAGGCGGTTAGGAGCAAAGTGGTGTAAGTGCAAGTTTTGCAGTTTGAGGAAAACAGATTTAATCTTGAAGTTGTATAAGAAAATGATAGGCAATTTAAATTTTTAACAATCATTCTTTATCCACCCCTAAGGCATACACTTATATACCTTTGCCACTAAATAAAATTATGCTTTAAGAATGTAATTATGCACCAAACTGTTGTTTTGCAAAATATCACTTAGACCTATACCCTTTTTCTTCTAACCGCCTCATATATTTTTCTTAAAAGGGAACTGTCAATAAAGATATGTCGAAACTTTTCTTGAAATTTCACCCAGAGAAGCGCAAAATATCTCACTTAAACTTACTTACTTACATACTTACTTACTCACTGGCACTATCGAACCCGTAGGTTCATGGCCGCGCGGACATAAGCTCTCCATACATCCCTATCCTGAGCTAATGTTTTCCAATCATTCCCTATATAATATACTCCCCTCAAATCATAGTTAATGTTATTCTCCCACCTCATTCTTGGTTTACCAACTGGGCGTTTTCCCTCTGGCTTTCCTACAAGAAGCTTCCATGCACGTCTTTCATTCCCCATACGCGCAACATGTCCTGCCCATCGCAGTCTACGAGACTTAACTGTTCTTATTATATCTGGCTTCTTATAAAGATCTCATTTAAACTGCAGGAAGTAATAGAACTGCTGACTTGGTGGATTGGATAACCCTCACAATCTACCGTTCGCGCCTCACCACACTCCACTCCGCTCTATTCAAGCAGGAACGTCCATCTGCTTCTCACAGTGGGTTGCCATTGTTAGATACTGGCTTGTATGTCTGTGCCTTGCAGTTAAAAGCGACAGATAATTTTTTGGACACGACCTTGCATATCACAACGCTTTTCTGGGAGATATTTCAAGTTAGGTTTCAGCATGTAACGGTTGATAGTTCCCTTTTAGTAAAGACATTGCATTTCTTCTTTCTACATGCCCTAACCATCTTAATATTGAACTTTCATTTACCAATACGTTATCTATGAGTTGCCATATAAGTATATTTAAAATACTTCTAGGTTAAGTAAGAAATAATAAAGAGCATACATAAGTAACATATTAAATTAAGGTTTATTTATTTATTTATTTTTCCAGTGAAGACTAGGAAGATGGACACAAGTCATCGGTTATCCGAATTCTGTCAACTGTATTTTGTTATATTTATGGACATAATAAACGTTGTTAATAAAAATAAATTAGTTATTTATCACCAAAACAAAACCTCCAAGTTAATCTGATATCCTTCATTTTTCACAATAACAACAGTAATAATGATAATAATAATATTATTATATAATCTACTATTGAATAACCAATATTATTTTTTTCTCTTATGACAGTATTTCTTATTTTGTCTAATAATAATAATAACAATAATAATAATAATAATAATAATAATAATAATAATAATAATAATAATAATAATAATAATAATAATAATAATCATCCATAGTAATTCTGCCGAGGGCAGGTCTTTCACTGCAACCATAGCATTTTCATGCTATGCTTTGCAGCTTTACTAGGGAATTATAGGTGTGGTAGCTTCCCGTTGCTTTCTACACCGGTGATGGATGATGATGATAGCCGGATGATTTTCGAGGACCGTTGGGCCTAAGCTTCCTGACATTTGTTTTATAGGTGAGAGAAAACCTCGAAAAAAAACCTAACCCAGGAGCCTGTCCCAACCGGGAATCGAACCCGGGCCCGCTGCGTGACAAGGCAGCACGCTACCTCGAGATCACAGCGGTGGACTAATAAAAATTATTATAATATCAGTATTATTAAATATCACTACCAAATATTATCGTATTATTATTATTACTGTTAAAGTGGTTAGGACATGTTTTAAAAATGGAAGATGAGCGATGGCCGAAGCAACTATATCAATGGCAACCGACCAGAAAGAAGAAAAGAGGGAGACCAAAGTTAACATGGAAGGAAAACATGAAGATAGTAATGCAAGCAAGAGGTCTAAGCGTTGAAGATGCCCAAGATCGTAGGCTTTGGAGGTTTGGCACAGGAAGACGGCAGCAGCTGTAAAAACCCGAAGATAGATAGATAGATAGATAGATAATAATTAATAATAATAATATTATTATTATTATTATTATTATTATTATTATTATTATTATTATTATATCAAACTATAATTCAGAGCATTTTAACATATGGTGCTGAAGTCTGGCAAATTCCTGCCAGGGAAACGAAAATAATTTTAAGTACAGAAATGGATGTTTTAAGATAGCTGGAAAATCTAGAATGGATAGAATATGAAATAAAGAAATAAGGAAAATTATGGGTGTACAAGAGGAGCCGGACATCATAGATATTATAGAAAATAAAAAATTACAGTGGTATGGACATGTCAAAAGAATGCCAGAGAAAAGATTGCCTAAAATTATTATGGAATGGATCCCAACGAAAAGGAGGAAGAGAGGAAGACCGAAGAAAACTTCGATAGAAAGGGTACAAGCAGCTATGAATATCAGAAGATTGGAGGAAGATCAATGGATGGACGGAAAGGAATGGCGTTTGGTTTCCGGAAGACGGCGGCAGCTGCCATGATACCGGATGATGATTATTATTATTATTATTATTATTATTATTATTATCATCATCATCAATTATTGGCGACACTTGATATTAGACCCATTTTCTCGCCTAAGTAATTAGGTAATTTTCATACTGAAGGTAGAATAATTTGAAGTATTGGTAAGCCTGCTGATGAAAGTAGCAGATGTGAAAGTGAGAGGTACTTTCGCAATACGCCTCATGTTTGTATCGCAAGGCGATGTTGAGTTCGATGAACCCCAGTGACATTATGATTCGTTTAAACTTCGTCATTAGTTAAAATATCAAAGCAATAATAGCACTGTAATGCACTGTATTGTAATACAATAATTTCATTAAAATGACCAAAAGAATCGTATGAGAATTGGTTAACAGTTAACGAGAATTTCTCAATATTTTTCTTCGTCTTTTTCCTCCACGAAATTAAAGCTGGAAGAACATTGCATGTCCATTCACTTCAGTTCCGGGGTGTGATTACTTCTTTCCACCATAGACGTGGTCTTCTTAGGGTCAGTTTCACCAACAGAGGTCACTGTATTACGCCAGTTTTTCCCATATAAAATACATAGCTTAAACTGCCGTATTACAGTTGCCTCTGTTGGTGAAACCATCCCTTAAAGGCATTTTTCGCTCAAGTCTTGATTTTATTGCACTGATATATTATCAGTGATTAGATAGAGAGAAATTAATAAAAGTTTCACTATCAAAAAAGTATACTAATAGCTTGGAAATGGTCAGCTGATGACAAATTAGGGAAATTTTGAGGTGGTGACTGAATTCAAATACCTAGGGACAATAATCACAAATAGGAATGAGATGCACGAATAAATTAAACATAGGTCTAGGCTCAATTCTAGAAATTCGCGCTATTATGCATTACAGAAACTCCTTTCAAAAAAATATATAAAACTTATTCTTCCAGTTATATTATATGATGCGAAACATGGACTCTTACTTTAAGGTAGGAAAGGAGATTACGAGTATTTGAGAATAAAGTTCTTAGGAAAATTTTTGGACCAAAGAGAGACAGGTGAAAGGAGAAGACTACATAACAGTGAACTATATGGTCTTTATAGGAAGCCAGATATAATGAGAACAGTTAAGTCTCGTAGACTGCGATGAGCAGGACATGTGGCACGAATGGGGAATGAAAGACGTGCATGGAAGCTTCTTGTAGCAAAACCAGAAGGAAAAGTCCAGTTGGTAGACCAAGAATGAGGTGGGACAATAACATTAACTATTATTTGAGGGAAGTAGATTATGCAGAGGATGATTGGAAAACATTAGCTCAGGATAGGGATGTTTGGAGAGTTTATGTCCGCGCAGCCATGAACCTAAGGGTTCGAGAGTGCCAGTGAGTTAGTTAGTTTATTAATAGCAGGAGATTTATATGCTTTAAGATTTATTTAAAAAACTATTATTCAAAGATTCCATTATCTCAGATTAATCTCGCACCTTATAGGTACTTACTTGCCACACGCTACCTAGACCTTACAGTGGCACGACCTGTCGGGACAGGGATTTTAAAATACTGATCACTAGAGTCCGGATATTAGGCAGTTGAAAAATTTAAAATAGGCAGGCAAATAGGCACTAAAAATTTAAAATAGGCTCTTACAAAAAATGGATTACAACATAAATGTTTACAGCCTTACGTAAAGAATATAAACATATGCTATCAATAGAATACGAAGATATGAGAGATGATTTTGGAATTTGTTTTGCTTTTTACAAAGAGCATACGTATGTTTTGCAGTGTGTACGTGCTGCGAAACGTGACACTTCTTCGCGCAATTCAATGAAATTTTACACACTTTGCAAAACATTATTGAACCGTCATTTGAGAATATTTCCGCACCAAATTCTTTCACGAATTTGGTCAGTTTGTCTTACTGTTTACTGTTATCCGTTCTTTAGGCATCATAAAACAACTGTTCTGAAGGTAAAAAAAAAAAAATGTCGCACCACTTTGTCTTTGAAGAACCTGTCTGTGGACGAGGACTACAGACTGAATTCAGTGTTACCAACATCAAAAGTAATATTGCCAGTCACTTAAAGGTTTCTATGCAATGATATGTGTCATGAAGTTTGTCCATTTCAATTAATTTGATTGAAATACTAAGTTAATTTCAAGAAAAAATGGCAAATAGGCATTTATAGGCAATATAAGCTGAAATAGGCATTTATATGCAAAATTAACTTCATGGAAAATAACTCTAGGGTCATAGGTATGAACTTATATGAAGTCACTTTTACAATATCTATAATAAATAACTGTAGGCATTTTCCCTAACATCCGGTCTCTACTGATCATAAAATATGTAATCTTTATGCCTGTAGGCCTTTCAGAACATCCGTTCCATCTTCAGCAGGTCCCTCTTCACTACAACATCCAGTATGATGGTTGATGCTGCTGGTCCTAATGTGGCCATGCAATTGATAGGAGTTGCAGCATCAACCATCATGCTGTAGCGAAGAGGGACCTGCTGAAGATGGAACGGATGTTCTAAAAGGCCTACAGGCATAAATATTACATATTTTATAAGTTGAGGACGACGGATTTTACCTAAGAAGGTATATTTTAACTTACTTTATTTTATTACTCTCCACCCCAACGGTTTTAACAATTAATTTTATTAGTATTGACTCTACTGATCACACACATGCTTTTTTGACCACATAATGACATTGAGGGCCTCCTCGAATGAGTGATCATGTCAATTGCATGGTCTCCTCCGAGACAACACAATATTAAGACAAAACACAGCTATTCGTAATAGACCATGATGATGATAATTCTATTCTATAGCGTTCTGCCCAAAAGCAGGTCCTTCACTGGAATCATAGCATTTCCATGCTATGCTTTGCAGCTTTACTAGGGAATTATAGGTGTGGTAGCTTCCCGTTGCTTTCCACATCGGTCAATGATGGTGATGATAAGGATGGTCAGGGCCGGATGATTTTCGGGGACCGTTGGGCTCTAAGCTTTCTGACATTTGTCTTACAGGTGAGGAAAAACCCCGCAAAAACCTCACCCAGAAGCCTGTCCCGACCGCAAATCGAACATGAGCCCACTGCGTGACAAGCCAACACGCTACCTTGAGACCACAGCGGTGGACTATGATGGCCAGATGATGTTCCGGGACTATTTGGCCCTTGAAGTTTCCTGATATTTATGTTACAGGTGAGGATAAACTCCGAAAAAAAAAACATCAACCAGAAAACTTGTCCCGACTACCTCGAAACCCCAGCGGATTATCCATAGATAAAGCAGAATTTGCTGCATTATACCTCCATTATTTGTAAATTATAATAATAATAATAACGTATTTTCCTATTGATGACAAGTTTAAAAATTAGATAATGAAAGATACTAAATTTGAATTTTGTGGAAAATATTACGAAAACTTTTTATATGGGAAAACTATTTTGGGGGGGGGAATTGAGAATGTAACTAAAAACGAGCAAAAGTTTCACAAATATTAACAAGAATTACTCATGGGCAAAAATAACCATTTATTTGACGAAAACAACACACTTTGTAACTCTCTCCGAAAAAACCTCAATAACTCTCAATAATTCCTAAAGTATCACAAAATAATAATGAAATAGGGTGTTTTCTGTATGTAAATCATTTCTGCTGAAATTCCTTATGAAGCACACCTACGTAAATTTTCCAAGAACAAATACTTAACAGAACAAATTAGCATACCTTACAATCACTCCAATAGTGAATTCATGCTTCAAATTAAATTTATGAGTAAGACATGTTAACAACTTCCGACGAAGAAAAGCTTATCTGAGACAAGAGAAGTACATAGAATAAATTATTTTTCATTATCGGAACCAGGCGTTTAAAAAAATAACATTACCAGGAAATTTGTTTAGAATAGAAATCATAAAATAGTATCATGTACAAAATCGATGTAACAATTTGAAAATATAAGTTAGATAGAGAGAGACAGACAGATACAGTGAGAGACAGAGAGCGAGAGAGAGACAGATAGAGACAGATAGAGACAGAGAGAGAGAGAGAGACAGAGAGAGAGAGACAGAGAGAGGCAGAGAGAGAGAGAGAGAGAGAGGCAGAGAGAGACAGGGAGAGAGACAGAGGGAGAGAGACAGAGAGAGAGAGAGAGAGAGAGAGAGGAGAGAGAGAGAGAAGAGAGGAGAGAAAGAGAGAAGAGAGGGGGGAGAGAGAGAGAGAAGAGAGAGAAGAGAGGAGAGAGGAGAGAGAGGGGAGAGAGAGAGAGAGAGAAGAGAGAGAGAGAGAGAGAGAGAGAGATGGAAAGGTAGGGAGAAAACAAGGATGGATAGCTAAGCAGACAGATATGTAGAGAAATATAGCCTGATATTTATATATAGACTAGCTACGCCTAAATAAATGAAATATGTATTTACGTTTAATTGAATAAGTAAAAAGAAAAAAAATTATAAATTTATATCATAATTATTTTTAGATACCCCTTGCTGATTACCTGGCGTTACCCGGGAATTTACTTATCTTGATTTTCTTGACATCAATGAGCTGAAAGACAACAATAGTTATTGTGAATTATCCGTAAAAGTAAGACATATGCTGTCGTCGACTTTTTTGTAGAATGTTTTGAGATATTTAATTTTATGTACATTAATTTGATGTAGCCAAATTGTTATGATTTAGGTAGCTTCGGCCATTTAAGCGTCCAAAAGCTACTTTTTAGTGCACCGATGCCTTTTTCTTTTAGCTCCGGCTCTATAGTACATACGTTAATATGTATATCATGAATGGATAAAATCTTACTAAACGTGGTTACTAAAATTCTCTTTGAGAAATGAACTTGACAATATCTGAGACTTGGAAGCAAAATTGTATACGGTGTAGAATTGTGGGAATTTATTCGGGTCAGGCAGTAGCTAATTTATGTCCTGTAACAAGAAACTCCAGGACATAAGACCATAGACCTACAAAAACTTACCAGGTAAGATAACTGTAATTCACTTGCCAGACAGACTGTCACGGTGACGTGATCCGGAGTTAAAAACTAGCTCTGACCAGGAAGTTACGCAACTACGTGATTGTTGACAGACTGAAATAAAACAATGAAGTCAATCAAATAATATATATTCCACAAATGCGTTTTATAACAAATAATACATCTTGAATCTTACAATAATAGACTATGTATGTCAGAAAAAAAAACCTTTCTTCCTGAGAATTTTATCACTCTGTATATTGATCAAATTAATCCCTCCATATAAAAAATAATTAAATTAATCCTCATTTCAGACCACTCTGTATGTCAGAATAAATTAAACACTCTATATTACGGACCCCGAATCATTCTACAGTTTAGATTCAATCTGAATCAATCAATCAATCAATCAATCAATCAATCAAAGGAATGAAGAATTATTTGCGTTTCGTTTGGTGTGTTTTTTTCGGGATATTTATTAACGAACCTTCGAAAGGGGACTCAAACTCCGGACATTCTCGAAAAATTCAACTCCGCCGAATATCGAACCCGGGTCCGCGAGATGAGAGGCAGACCTACTACCATTTGTGTCATCCGAAAAATTACATAAGTTAGCGATCTAAATAATTGGGTACACCTAGGAAAATGATATTCTGTACAGTGCACCAAATAATGGAACGACTATGAATTTTATGATTTTCAATCACTCTATATATAAATTATTCTACATGTAATAATCACTCTGTATATTCAGGATCTATTATAATATTATAATGATATTGTGAAAAGAAGAAATAATGTCTGAACCAGGAATCGAACCGTGGACCTCTAGTTCTCCATACTAGTGTGCAGCCCACTACGCCATACTATACTTAGCAGAAACATTAAAAATTCTTTCCACATATACAAATCTATAATTCTCGTTTCGTCCGCTGTCAGGTAGGAGTCACTACCATCGCCAACGGCCGGCTTCGTTTAGAAGTACTATATTTGAGAATTTTACACCACCAATTTTATAAGCAGTAAACGATGTTATTTAACATTTTCCAATACTGTTATTTTAACACAGTTTCAATAATGGATCATAATATAATATTATAATGATATTGCAAAAAAAAAAAATCTATGTTAAATGATTTTGCAAATTAAAGAAACAAATCACTGACTAAATCAGATCTGAATCCCTCTATAGTCAAATAAATAAAAAACTATAACTAAGCAACTAACTAACTCACTCACTCCTCACTGGCACTATAGGACCCATAGGTTCATGACCACGCTAAAAGTTTTCCATACATCCCTATCCTCAGCCAATGTTTCCAATTATCCCCTGTATAATATAACTTACTTCCCTCAAATCATGGTTAATGCTATTCTCTCACCTCATTCGCTTGGTCTCCCAACTGAGCGTTCGCCCTCTGGTTTTCCTACTACAAAATTCCCATATCCCTCTTTCATTTCCCATTCGTGCCATGTGTTCTGCTCATCGCAGTCTATGAGATTTAACTCTTCTTATTATATTTTGTTTCCTATAAAGATCATGTAGCTCACTGTTATGCAGTATTCTCCATTTGCCTCTCTGTTCATCTCTCTTTGGCCAAAAAAAATCCAGGAACTTTATTCTCAAATAATCGCAATATTTTCTCCTCTCTTAAAGTAAGAGTCGATGTTTCGCATCCACATAATATAACTGGGGAAAAATTAAGGAGTCTAGTGAGAGAGGGAGCTATGCCACTTTGAAAAGAAATGGAAATAAATTGGGTTTTATAAAACAATATGTTACGAAATTATTTGTACAATAAAGGGGTAAGTTTTTTCTTCTTTAAATTACTGTTATGTAAACTATGCAAAAGGAAAAAAAATTAATCTAAATACCACTGATTATTTCCATTTCTTCTCAAAGTGGCGTAGCTCCCTCTCTCACTAGACCCCTCAATTATATATTTTCAGTTTAACAATTTTTGAAAAAAATTGGGACGACAAGAATTCCTGTATTGTGTAATATCATACATTTCGAGAATAATTCTGGAATTGAGCCTATGTTTATTTCCTTGTGCATCTCATTCCTATTTGTAATTATTGTTCCTAGGTTTATGAATTCAGCTATTTCTTCTAAATTGCCCTCATTTATCATTAACTATTCTTTTCCATTATATAACGTATTTGTATATGTGGAAATATGTTTGGTTTCATTGATGTTTTTTCCAGGCCCAGTTTCTTAATGTTACTCAATGTAGTGGACGTGTTGGTCCTTAGTATCTCCTCGCTATCGCCTAATAATACATCCTCGGAATAAACTAACAGCTTATTAATACTACTGAGCTCCTTAAATAAATTTATAATTGAAATTCAATATTTTTACAATGAAAATGTAATGTTTTAGGCCTTCTTCATCCTCTAAAGATTTGATGGCATGCTCTAGTACAAAATTCAATAGTAGAGGAGACAGTGTATCTTCTTGCTTTAACCCATTGTTAATTTCAAAAGCTGAATCACTCTATAGTCAAATAATCAAACACTCAATCAAAATTAATAATTTTGAATCAGTTTGCATATGACAATTAATCTGCATGCAAGAATCGTTCAATGTTTCAAGTACCCGAATCAAAGGTATGCCAATATTTACTCTGCATTTTTAGAATCACTCTGTATGTTAGGTTTTCCAGATTTATATTATAATCACTCTGTAATTTGAAACCATGAGGAAAATCTTTGTGTAAACGAATTATTTTATGTGTGAAGGAGGTTAATAATATAATAACTGTAGTGAGGCCAGGAACAAGATCCCCCACTCACTTTCTAGAGTTTAATAAAACACAATCAGTTGGTGGAGGCTACACCAGTGCAGAGTGACATGGAGTGGCAACACGGTGTGCTGTTGTGTGCGGCGGTTACTGTCTTGCTCCTGCTGACAGTCTCCCAGGCAGCAGACACTGACACTCCTAAATGTAAGTAGTAATGCAATTTATTGCCTTTTTTTTCAAAGAAAAAGAAAATACATATGAATTTACATTGTGCACGCGCGTGCTTGACCGTACGTGCATTATTTCCATGAATAAAAAATAAACATAAGAATATATATGGCTACACACATACATAAAAAATGTAAAAAAGTATATATATATATATCCATCCATCCATAGTAATTCTGCCCGAGGGCAGGTCCTTCACTGCAATCATAGCATTTTCATGCTATACTTGCAGCTTTACTAGGGAATTGTAGGTGTGGTAGCTTCCCGTTGCTTTCCACACCGGTGAATGATGATGATAATGATAAGGATGATGATGATGGCCATATGATTTCGGGGACCGTTTGGGCCTTAAAGTTTTCCTGACATTTGTCTTACAGGTGAGGAAAAACCCCGATAAAAACCTCACCCAGAAAAACTGTCCCGACCGGGGATCGAACCCGGGCCCGCTGCGTGACAAGGCAGCACGCTACCTCGAGACCACAGCGGTGGATATATATATATATATATATATATTTATTTATTTATTTATTTAATTATTAATATACAGAATGGGATTTTTTTATATCTATGCACATGGTATTTTCATGGATGAGTGTAGATGTGCATTAATGTGTACATAGTTGTAGATATAGATTTTATTTATATGTATTCATTGTTCTGATACACGTGTATAGCCATGTAGGGATTTGTTTATATTATGATTATTTTTGTTTTTTTTTTCCCCTTCATTCATGGAAAAATAATGCACGTACGGCCAAGCAGTCCTGTGCGCAATGTAAATACATATGTAGTTTTCTTTTGAAAAAAGGCAATACATTCCATTCATTCATTCATTCATTCATTCATATATATATATATATATATATATATATATATATATATAATCTAATATGTCTTTATTGGCGTTTCTCGTATAATTTATCATATTCATACTATTATTATAGTTATTATTATTATCATCATCATTATTATATTATTATCATTATATTATTATTATTATTATTATTATTATTATTATTATTATTATTATTATTATGGAAGAAGGAAGACTACCTAAGATAATCATGGATTGGGAACCATAGGGAAGGAAAAAGAAGGGTAGACCAAATATTACGTAGATTCAGGGAATCAATGAAACTAAGAGGAATGGGAAATAGAAGAAGATATATGGATGAACAGACAAGAATGGAAAAATGTGTTGAAATAAATGTGTAGTTAACTGTGAACATGGGTACCGGAAAAATGTATATTCATTGCAAAAGCCGGAATAATAAAATAAAAAAATATTATTATTATTATTATTATTATTATTATTATTATTATTATTATCGTAAGTACTATTATTGCTATTATCGTATAAAATGTTTGTACATGAAATTTACATTGCTACATTTAATGTATCTTTACCTGTTTATAATTAGTATAGTCTATATTTGTCAAATATTTATTTGTATTTGTGCTGGTTGAGTGGAAGAGAAGGCCTTATGGCCTTAACTCTGCCAGAATAAATAAAACATTATTATTATTATTATTATTATTATTATTGATATTATTATTATTATTATTATTATTATTATTATTATTATTATTATTATTATTATTATTATTATTATTATTATTATTATTATTATTATATAATCTATGTCTACACTTCATACGCAATAATACACAACTACACTCATACATGAAAAGACCATGTGCATAGATATAAAAAGTCTCGTTTTGTATATTAATAATAAAAAATGCTACAAAACAAATTAAAAAAAAAGAGAGAAAAACAAAACACACACACATATACCCACATACACTCCACACACGAGCGCGCTCTTATACCCCCTCCCCTGCAGACATCAAATGCACTATCAGCTATTTAACTTATTAAGACTACTTATTATATATTTGCAGATCGGAAACAAAGTCCATATTGAGATTCTTATTACTGATAATATATATTTCCTTATTGATCTCCAATTTTTTATCCCTCAATTTCCTTACTGTACCCAAAAATTTGCATATCGCTATCCTAAACTAGTGTTTTCCAAATAATCTCCTGTATAATCTACTTCCCTCAAATCGTAGTTATTGTTATTCTCCCACCTCATTCTTGGCCTGCCTGCTGGGCGCTTTCCCTCTGGTTTTTCTATAAGGAGTTTCCATATCCTCTTTCATTCCCCATTCGTGCCACATGCCTTGCCCATCACAGTCTACGAGATTAACTGTTCTTATTATATCTTTTTTTATTATTTCAGGATTATTTCTGTTATATACACAGGTATCCTCAACAAAAATATACAAGTTTTTTCTTGCACACTTCCCGGTCTTGCGTGTCTGCTTCTGTCATATTTCTCTTCTTCACGTTGTCTTGAATTCTCTTTATCGTGGCTTTGGTCTACCACGTTTCCCTTTTCCAGGAGGTATCCATTTCAATACTTTTTTATTTGTTTCTGTGTCCCTTCTTCTCATTATATGCCCATACAATCTTAGTTGGAATTTCTTCAATCTCTTGTACAATTTCCTTTTCTACATTCATAATTTCTCTTATTGTATTATTTTTTATTTTGTCTAATTTTGATATTCTTGCCGATCTTCTTAAAAAGTCCATTTCTGTGACTAATAATTTATTTCTGTGTTTTTGCTTCAACGTCCATGTTTCCGCACCGTATAATAAAATACTCTTCACAATCTTATTATATCTGGTTTCTCATAAAGATGACGCAGCTCATTGTTATTCTCCATTCACCTGTCTGTTCATCTCTCTTTGGTCCAAAAAATATCCAAGAACTTTATTCTCAAATACTCGTAATCTTTGCTCCTCCCTTAAAGTAAGAGTACTTCCCAACAGAAAACAGAATTTTACAAATTATCGCTGTCTTAAAATAATAAGTTTTTTTTTCAGATTTTATACAATTAAATTTTTTTTCTTGTTTGTGTGTTTACATATAAATAACAATTTTTATGCAGGCCTACTTATGAAGTGTTCGTGCAAGGTATTTAACTTATAATGAAGTTTATTATAATATAAAAGATCAATTTTAAAACTGTTAAATATGTTCCGGTAGTTATAAGTCTTTAGCATGCCATTAAATCTTTAGAGAATGAGGAAGGCTTACAACTCAATGGTATTAATAAGCTGTTAGTTTATGCTGATGATGTAGTACTACTGGCCGATAGCGAGGAGATACTAAAGGCCAACACGCACACACTATTGAGTAACACTAAGAAATTAGGACCGGAAGTAAATATCAGTAAAACTAAATATATGGTCACACGTAGAAATTCAGTATATAATGGAAATGGACAGCTAATGACAAATGTGGGAAATTTTGAGGAAGTGGCTGAGTTCAAATACCTAGGAACGGTAGTCACAAATAGGAATGGGATGCACAGGGAAATTAAACATAGGCTCAATTCTGGAAATGCATGCTATTATGCATCGCAGAGACTTTTGCTGTCCCAACTCCTTTCAAAAAACGTTAAGCTGAAAATATATAAAACTATTATTCTACCAGTTATATTATATGGGTGCGAAACATGGACTCTTACTTTAAGGGAGGAAAGGAGATTACGAGTATTTGAGAATAAAGTTCTTAGGAAAATTTTTGGACCAAAGACAGATGAACAGACAGGTGAATGGAGAAGACTACATAACAATGAACTACATAACAATGAACTACATGGTCTTTATAGGAAGCCAGATATAATAAGAACAGTTAAGTTTCGTAGACTGCGATGGGCAGGACATGTTGCACGTATGGGGAATGAAAGACGTGCATGGAAGTTTCTTGTAGGAAAGCCAGAGGGAAAACGCCCAGTTGGTAGACCAAGAATGAGGTGGGAGAACGACATTAACTATGATTTGAGGGAAATAGATTATACAGGGAATGATTGGAAAGCATTAGCTCAGGATAGGGATGTATGGAGAGCTTATGTCCGCGCGGGCATGAACCTTCGGGTTCGATAGTACCAGTGAGTAAGTAAGTAAGTAGTTATAAGTCTTTTCTCAGCTTTAAAATTAGATCAAAGTTAAGATGAGGGTCTGTAGCAATTTTAAAATCGGTAATTACCTGAAAGGATAGGAAATTATAAAAAGTAAAAGTAATAAAACAAAGTTTTAGCATACAGAAAACGAAAAACTATTTTCATTGTTTAGAAAAAAAAGGTGACTAATCTGACGCATCTGCATAAAAGAGTAGACATGAGTAGGATGTGTAAATGCAGGTGACGTCATTGCTACAACAGTTCTTAGAATCACGCCTGTTGACATCAAGTTGCCAACTGCAACATTTTAAAACAAATCATACATTAATAGGACTATTTAATTCATGCCTCAAATGGTTGTCAATGATCAATCACGTTTCATTGAATTTTGTTTTACAACCAATGACAGTCGGGTTTCAACTCGCTTTTTATCGATTTCTCTTTATCAGCTCCTGTTTTTGTGATGAAGAATACCCCACCTTTTCATTATTCTGAACAGCTCAGAGCATTATTTTTCTCGAACAAATACAATGAATATAACAAATAATGAACAGATTCCTTGATTTTACTGAGTTGTTTACTAAAAAAGTAAATCAATAACCTATAATGCTGATTAAAATATACAGTTTGATGTGTTCCATTATTTTTCCACTAGGGCGCATTCTTACAATATTGCGATCCTAGTTGGCAATAAATAATATGATCAAGCAGCAGTGAATTACATAACCTCACATTTCAAATTTGTTTTCAAATATCGCCTTTTACATTAAATATATAAATATTTTAAAATACCGGTAACTATATTTAAATAATGATTTGTGAGTAAACAGCTTAATTTTATTCGTTAAATAGTCCTAATATATGCCACTCTTGATTTCCAAATCCTCTAGGTAAATTAGAAATCACTCGTGGCATTATTTATGATAATTCCCGAAGAAAAAAAAAGTCGATTTTACTAGAATGTTAGAGAAGATGCAGGATGATCGAACTTTGAATTTTTGTCTGACATTTATCTTTTTACAAACAAATGCTTCAATAGAGAAAACAAATTTCTCCTCTTTTGAGGATGACTACAAGGATCCAAAAAACGAACAAAGAAAATAAAAAATAATAGTTTTATAAAACTAAAACAACACGCTTTATTAGAAAACCGAAGTAAAAAATTGAAAAATAATTTTAATTTCTAACACGCTTGGGATAAATAATTTTACAATCAAAAGCGTGGGGTGCTCTTTATCAATTAATATATGATAATAAACAGATATTGATAAAAGTAAAGTCTCTAAGAAGAAAATGTAAAAATCATACAAAGCACCCCACGCTTTTGATGGTAAAATTATTTATCCCAAGCGTGTTGGAAATTAAAATTATTTTTCAATTTTTTACTTCGGTTTTCTAAAAAAGCGTGTTGTTTTAGTTTTTTAAAACTATTATTTATTTTTTAGTTTTATTTCTGATGATTCTGGCCAGGATTTTAGAAACAAAATATGACATTATTGTATTGTTACGGGTCCTTTACAAGTACACAAAGTTTCAAGTCGATCCAATATTTCTAAGTGGGTGAAAATCATGTTCAAAGATTCCGTTACATAGATACAGGGACACTTTTTTTTATTTTCTGATGATTCTGGCCATGATTTTAGAAACAAATATGAAAATGTTGTATTGTCATGGGTGCTTTACAAGTATACAAAATTTCAAGTCGATCCAATGATTTTAAGTAGGTGAAAATCGCGTTAAAAGATTCAGTGACATAGATACAGGTCAAGCTAATATAAAGCGTGTAAAAAAACATATTTTAAGACAATTCAGGTACTTTAAGATAATGAACCCAACTTTCAGATAAAAATCGGAATTGTCAGATGTTAAAGTTGTTGAAATTTAATATTCATAATCCAAATTAAAATTAAATAATGGTAAGTCTATAGGATAAAGTGGTGAATGGAGAAGTCTACATAACTGTGAACTAGATTGTCTTTATAGGAAGTCAGATATAATAACAACAATTACTTTATCTGTAAATATACGAGAAACATTTGATTGTGATTAATGAAGAAACATAGTATATATTCGTATATAAATCCTAGCTTTAATAATAATATAATCAATAACCAGAGTTATTGATCTAACAAGGGAACTGTAAATCATTGCATCCTGAAATCTAACTTGAAATTTTTCCCCGAGGGCCGTGTCCACAAAATTATCTGCCTCTTTTAACTGATTTTAACTAAAATCCAGCATCAAATCTCTCACTTAAACTGCAGGGAAGCAATACAACTCCTGACTTGGTGGATTGGATAACCCTCATTACCTGCCGTCCTCGCCGCGCCTTTCCTCACTCCACTCCGCTCTATTCAAGGAGGGACGTCATCTGCTTCGATTTCTGTGCCTTGCAGTTAAAAACGACAGATTTTTTTTGACACGGCCTTAGAACATCACAACTCTTCTCTGGGAAAAATTTAAAGTAGGTTTCAGCATGCAATGGTTGACAGTTCCCTTGTAAGTTTATCACTGTAATCCAAATAGGTTAAGTTATTATTGGGTATTGCACAATAATAATAGCGATGGAATGTGTCTACGATACTGAGCTCTTTCTAATTCCTTCATCTAGACTGAAACTAAAAGTAAACTCAATGCCACGACAGGACTAGAAAGTTCTTTGCCTACCAGCCAACTGTCACATTTACAGAGCTAGACGATCATCCAGCGAGTATAAGGATAAAATTCCATTAATATATCAGTATTCACAGCCGTTACAGCTGGTTATCTCAACTTGGAGTCGCTACTTGTAGCTATCCAAATTCCTTAGGATTGTGGTCGGTAACCGGTCCCATACTGACCGAAATTCCTTTATAAAATGTTTTCCACATATAGATTCGATTCAGAAGTCTCGTAGCTCTGCGAGAAGGCGTGATGCCTTAAACCACTCGGCTACGACCAGGAACTTTTTTTTTAGACTGAAAAGCTTAGAAATGTACATACATTCTAACGCTACAACAAAATGCAATGTCCAATAACTGAACATATAAATTAATTAAGCCGAAAAAATTGCCTAGTTATAAAGGGATTGCAGACAAATAATTTGGTATAGGGAATCCTAGATCTTGGACAAAATATGTCTGATTGTTATTATTCATACGGTAATCGTAAATTAAAATGAAATTGGAATAAATATTTATCCATAAGAATTAAAAATTAGCTTTTACATATTCTGTAAATTTGTCGGCAAATAATGAATATGTCTTTAAACGTTACATTTGAAAATACGCTTAATTAAATCTTAATACATGTAGTAGAATATAATGTATTCCTAATTAAGGTTTGAAGCCACCCCACTTCATCCTATACTTACTGGCACTATCCATCCTGTAGGTCCATGGCCGCGCGGACATATGCTCTCCATACATCCCTATCCTGAGCTAATGCTTTCCAATCATTCCATGTATAATACTTCCTTCAAATCAAAGTTAATATTATTCTCCCACCTCATTCTTGGTCTACCAACTCGGCGTTTTCCCTCTGGTTTTCCTACAAGAAGCTTCCATGCACGTCTTTCATTCCCCATTCGTGCCACATGTCCTGCCCATCGCAGTCTACGAGACTTAACTGTTCTTATTATATCTGGCTTCCTATAAATACCGTGTAGTTCTCTGTTATGATGTCTTTTCCATTCACCTGTCTGTTCATCTCTCTTTGGTCCAAAAATTTTCCTAAGAACTTTATTCTCAAATACTCTAATCTCCTTTCCTGCCTTAAAGTAAGAGTCCATGTTTCGCATCTATATAACTGGTAGAATAATAGTCTTATATATTTTCAGTTTAACAGAGTGAAGTACATACATTACAAAAAGCTTCTGTAGCTGATAATATTAAATTCCTCAATATAAAATGAAAGTTTATACTTTTATTGATACATACAAAGACGAAGAGAGCACATACCATTAGTATTATAAAAGACTGCGAAGTGAGTTTGGATTGTCCCTAAACAAAAACATTCCGAATGAGAGAGTTTTAAGCACTGTCTTTCTAATAATATAATCTACCTAGTAAGGGCAGCTGATTCGTAGTCTCAATGCAAAAGGAAGAACCTTGTAAGATACTGGTTTTGTACTCTATTAAAATATCATTATGATACTGTTATTCCTGTTTGCTGAGGCATTTCGTGCAGTTAATTCATGTTAGCAATAAACAAGTATTATTCCTGCATTTAAATCGAAATAAGAAAACTGCAGTGAAAGGCATTGAAACACATTTAAAGGATAAAGGATATAAAACGATAGAGAGAAATTATGAGTTCAATCATTAACATTTCGTATGACTGATTTTTCGAATAATTAATATCTACTGTTTAGACTAATAAAGGTTCCATATATTTAAAGAGAATGTACGTATTTTTATGCAATCTAACATTTTATTTAAAAACAGCATCTACTTCACAATTTAGAAAACTATTCTTCTCAATAGCAGGATATCAAAGAACAGACAAAAAACACAACACAGAAATAAGACAACAACTAAAAGTAGAGGAATTAAACACAACAATAGTGAAATACAGAACAAAATGGAAAGAATACTTAGTAAGGATGAATGAGAACAGAATACCAAAAGCAGCATATTCACCAAGAGGGAGAAGTTTGGGAAGACCAAAGAAAAGATGGAAAGAGCAGGAATTTGGAGCCGGAACAGGCTAGCAAAAAGCCTAAACCGTGAAGAAGGAGAAGGAGGAAAATAATCTTTTCAATATTCATTAAAAATTTATTTTAATAGCATCTCTATTCTAAGCGAGTTTTTTTTTCTTTTTTCTTTTTCTTTTTTGATGAAGTGTGGAAACATTGTATTCACAATTTTTGTTGTTACTTCTTCGTCCATATTTAAAAAGCTGCAAAAATTGATAATCATTATGGTTATAAAATATAATGTATATGTCTTAACGTGGAAATCAGAGTTGTTAAATCATTGTTTTATTATTATTCTAATAGCAGCCAAATGGTCATTAAGATTAATATAAGATTTTACGATTTGTGTTTTGCATATTGATTTAATGATTTTGTCCTCTTTGTGCACAGTTCGATATGGGTTCACATGTTTTGTTGCACAATGTACACTCGCATGATTGGTTTGGTTCATGGTATGTTTTGGTCTTGCAGATGAGATGGTGGAATCTATAGACTGCCAGTCTTGTTATTACGTGTCACAATTCGACGTTTTCTCTTGTCCATTCTCGGTCTATCATTGCTCCTGTGCCGTAGAATTCTGTTGTAGTTTCTTCTCCTTTGTTCCTAAGTCTTCTTAAAAGTTGGTCCGAAGCTTTTGTACTAGGCAAGATCAAGTTTGTCCTTAGATCTTCAATGAGAAAGGTCTCCCTTGTGAGCAAATATTATTGTTTTATGCAGAATACAAGATTGAAGCTGATGATTTATAGAACGCAGAAATATTAGTCATAGAGCCAAGCGCTTTAGGTGTAGAAGTGACGGTAACAAATTAAAGATGTATAACGCATCAGGTTCAGATTAGAACCCAGAAGAACTGATAAATCAGGGGGAGAAATATTGATGGACAAGATACACTGATTCTTTAGTATGATTTGGCAAACAGAGAATCTTCTAAATGGAAAGAATCGATTATATTATCATATCGATCTATAAGAAAGGAGATAAAACTGATTGTGACAACTAGACTATAGGAGAATTGACCAAAGAAAGCCAATGTAGGAATAAAATTGTTTCAGAAGTACCAGATTGGCCACGCAAAAAAGCTGTTGCAAAATATCGGATTAAACAGGACATAACTGCCTCGCTGCCCACCTTCATCGTCTGGTAATATTGAACAATCCTCTCTGTATGCTGTGTAAGACCGGTGCCAATATGGATTCTGCTCACCTACTCCACTGTTTTGCACTAACAACTGGTACACTCCATCAACGCTACTGGGAGGCAAGAAGGAAGATTATCTCACTGCAAACTCCCTATCTACTTAGGATTATTCAGTTTATATGTTATTGTTTCTATTGTGTATAGTTATTATAAATATGTTAATAAGGTCTATCATTTGGGTGAATAATCTGTATTTCAAGTGTCCTGCATTAAATAGACCTACATAAAACTATAGGAGCATTTCATTAATTTCAACTTCGTACAAAATTCTAACAAATATAATTTATTAGTATCCATGCTTACTCCTTATATTGAAGACATAATAGATGAAGATCAATATGGATTTAGAGAAAAGTGATCTAGAATAGATCGGAACTTTAGTAGAACACTGGTTCTAGAAATAAATGGGAATATAATGGCACTGTGCATGAACAATATGTAGAACTTTAAAAAGCATACGATTTAATTAAGAGTGAAAAAATTGTATAGTAGGCCCTATCCTACTAGTATACGAAATCCCTAAAAAGTTAGACTTGTTTGAATGTTTAAGGCGCGGGTACTTTTCAGATACTTTTGAAATTAGCAACGGGTTAAAAGATAGAAGATGCACTATCTCCCCTCTGGTATTCAATTTTGTACCAGAGAATGAAATTAAATCCTCAGATAATACAGAAGGCGTATTGTAGCCTAACTAAGATGGTTGTCCAGTGACTCGCTTTGTTCCCCGCAGCTGTTATATATAATTAAATATAAAGTTGCTCCGACTACCGCCACTATAATAATTCCGCATGTTAAGCATTGTCGCCCGGCACCCGCTTCTATATAAACGGACAACCATCATAGTGAGGGGATAATACAACTCTAAGAAATTAATCAGATGTTGGTATATGCTCATGTTTTATTATTAGAACTAGAGAGGTAATTCTAAAAGAAACACATAGGCCTACATTATTTAAAAAAAACAATAAGCAACTGGGGCTGAAAGTAAATACAAATAAAACTAAATATATGGCCATACGTGTAAATACATTATATAATGGAAACGGACAAATTAAGGAATGAGGAAGTTTTGAAGAAGTAGCAGAATTCAAATACCCAGGACCAAACCTTACCCAATTTGTCAATTTATAGTTTATATGTCCACCGCTGTGGTCTCGAGGTAGCGTGCAGCCTTGTCATGCAGCGGGCCCGAGTTCGATTCCTGGTCGGCACAGGCTCCTGGGTGAGGTTTTTCGGGGTTTTTCCTCACCTGTAAGATAATTGTCAGGAAGCTTAGGGCCCAAAGGTCCCCGAAAATCATCCGGTCATAATCACCATCCTTATCATTATCATCATCATTATTCACCGGTGGAAAGCAACGAGAAGCTACCACACCTACATTTCCCTAGTAAAGCTGCAAAGCATAGCATGAAAATGCTATGATTGCAGTGAAAGATCTCCCTCGGGCAGAATTACTATGGATGGATGGATAGTTTATATTATTTTATATACTTAGGTGTATACGCCAAATTAGATGAAATGCAGAATGTTATAGTAACTTAATACTGATTCAATTTTGGGGAAAATTTACAATTGTAGATAGAAATGAAAGACATGTAGCACAAATGGAGAATGAAAGAGGGACATGGGAAACTGCTAGTAGGAAGAAAGTACCGGTACGTAAGCAAGAATGAGATGGGAGAATGATTTGAGAGAGATAAATTGTATAGGAAATGACTGGAAAACATTAACGAAAATTGGGGACATACAGATAATATTCCACGCGGCCGTAAATTTCCGGTTTCGACAGAGACAGTAAGGTAGTTGTTTAGATACAAATGGAGTTCCCATGTACTTGGAATGCTCCTGATAGAAACGCCACATAAATTACATTCTTCGGGAAAAATATTTTTTCGGCAGTAGGCTGAAATAATGGAGTGAGATTTTTATCATAAGTAATGCCACGAGTGATTTCCAAATTATCGATAAATTCACGACTCACGAATTGAGGAGTGAATTTATCTAGAGAATTTGGAAATCAAGAGTGGCATTTATTAGGACTATTTAACGAAGAAAATTAAGCTGTTTACTCACAAATCATTGTTTAACTATAGTTATTTTAAAATATTTATATATTTAATGTAAACGGCGATGTTTGAAAACAAATCAGAAATGTGAGGTTATGTTCATTCACTGCTGCTTGATCATATTATTTATTGCCAAATAAGATCGCAATATTGTAAGAGTGCACCCAAGTGGAGAAATAATGAAACACATCAAACTATATACCATAATCAACATTACGGGTTATTCATTAATTTTTTTAGTAAACAACTCAGTAAAATCAAGGAATCTTTTCATTATTTGCTATATTCAATGTACTTGTTGGAGAAAAATAATGCTTTGACCTGTTCAGAACATTAAAAAGGAGGAGCTTTCTTTATCACAAAAGCAGGAGCTGATAAAGAGAAATCGATAAAGAGCGAGGTGAAACACCGCTGTCATTGGTTGTAAAACAGCATTCATTGAAACGTGATTGGTCATTGACTAGCATTTGTGGCATGAGTTAAATAGTTATTGTATGAGACCTTCTTAACTACAAAAATCCGATTTATTAATTTTATATTTGCTCTGTCTCTTCCGAGTTGCTGATACAATGAGCTAATACTTTTAAAGGTAAAGTGACCTCACTACAGAACGTAGGAGGTTAAGACTCCCATGTTTCTAGGCAATCGGCGCTAGATGTCAGCTGGGTTGTCAGCCCTGCGTAACGGCCGCCTTTGCCCCCAGAACAAGCATACGGAACTCATTTCCTTTAGAGACTGAATCGATCCCAATATCATGGTGCCGCCAGAGGGCTTGGACCAGTTTAATAATATTCAACTCACCGGGACTCGAATCACCAACCTTCCGACTTAACATTCTATGCTACGGCGTGCCTCCAACATTGCGACATCAATTGAAAACAATGTAACAGCAATGTTACATATAATAACAAATAATTCCAATCCAATTGTGCGCAATATAGGGCGTATGCTACAACAACGTGCTGTTCACATAAACATAATTATTTCCTATCCCGGACACTTGAAGGACCAACTAATGAAGCGAGTGCTGTACAACAGCTAGAGTAGCGTGGCTCATTCTGTGCGGCTGGCTTACAGACTCTCTGCTTGTCCAGTCGGAAGTCTACGACGCCCTGCTCTGGTGAGATGACACCTCGCTTCACCATACATGCATCAGCTCACAGCTAGACACTAAACGCCGCTGGCACAGACGGTTAAATGGTTAAACCCCATACTGATAATCACAAAGGTATTGGCCACCAGGTTGAAGAAGCAATTCTTTTTCCATGTTGTGGTGACGTTTTGAATCAGCTAACTCTCTTCATGCCCGATGTTGTAGTAACATTTTGAAGGATTGGTGTACCAAAAAGAATTACTGGTTCAGGTTGGGTTTTATTTTCGGTAGAGCTGGAATCTCTTCTTAGGGTCGGAAGTTGGTACACTGAATAGGAAAACACTTTAAAAATCACCAATAACTGATTCTTGTAGAAATAGTTATAAATTTATTCATTTTGTAGGTTCCCAGCAGATTAAGTAAATTTAAGTGGTAATTATTCACTGTCAATTAAAATAAATTATTTTCTTGTCTGAAATCACTTACTCTTGTATTAATTATTACATTTTATCTTGAGAACTCTTCTTGCTTCTATCTTTGTTGGAAGTTATATGCAGAACGAATAGGTAATTATTTTATAATTTTAAAGAACATTACATCACCTGATGTTATATTTTTAATTCTATGGGCTATCCCATTAAATACCAGGTTTAAATTTGATTTGTTAAATCAAAAAGTTAATTGTTTTAACATCCAATCAGAGTTTAGTATACTTCATTTAAAAATATGAAGTTAAGCAGGTGTTCTTATTACAGTTATAACAGAAAGCTTTACAATTCTGACAACAATGACTTAAACAATTTTAAAAGCATTTTTTAGAAAGACTGTTATGTAATACAATTTATTTAATTGTTACTGAGACATTTTTATTCAACAATGAACAACAATAATTATTTAGATGTTTTTATTTATTTAAGTTATATTTAAATATTAATATAATTTTAAAATACAAAATTATTATCTTTCATATTTATTATATTAAAATCCTGCTTCAAGGTAGCCGCAATTGGTTACATACGTGGCATACTGGGCTGGTTCATTGCCGCTTAGTAGTAGTAGTAGTAGTAGTAGTAGTAGTAGTAGTAGTAGTAGTAGTAGTAGTAGTAGTAGTAGTAGTAGTAGTAGCCTCCAACGTTCGTTACACAACTAAGACGTCTGTATTTTTACTGTGTCTTATTTTACTGTTCAGTTCACGTTTTTCTGTACATACCTACGTGAATTTAACATACACTTGTTCAAGGTTTGATTTCATTGGTTAATCACGAAGACAGTTGATGATAGGCGAATTTACATCAGAACAGATGAGTGTTTAATTTCCGTAATACAGTACATAGAATGATCAAATAGCAGAGCTAGAGAGAGTTAGAGATATATGAGAATATAAATCCATCTTTACAAGAGTTTACCACTATAAATTTTAAATAATCATTTGCGATTTGTTATAGCAGAAAGTAGCCTAGAATGACATACAAGGACAAAATGATTCAGCAAGCTTATTCTCCATGTTTTCAAAGTCTGGTGACAGGAAATTCACGAACAAATGACTTTAGATTTACAAATGTCAGATGGTTCTTGTCATGTGAACTCCTCATGAATTCACAATTCGTTCAGATCTATTTCAATGACAAACCTAGTGATGATGGTGATAATACTATCAATGACGCAATTTTTTTCCGCTCTTCGAAGTGCGTATTGAGAAATTGTTAAGATGACTCACTTATTCAAATGGTGTAAATGTAAAGTGCGCAGAAATTTAAAAACAAATCTAAAATGCTATGTTATAATTTTTAATTTTGCTTTTTTTAACAAAAAAATAGTTAAGTAATCGATTGATTTGGTGTTTACTTGACGAAAATACATTTGTAATTATTAAATAAAACTATAAAAATGTTTTGACTTAGGCTTTCGCGGCCGGAGTTGCTATGATGATCTTGTTGTCTCGGAGTTGTCTCGAGACAACCCTTGAGGATGCCAGACGCAGTCTCTGGCGAAACGTCGGGGAACTTCAAGCCTCAAGACCACGGCCTACAGCCCGGAAATCATCTTCAAAATCATCATATCAAAATGTTATTTCTTCTTATTATTATTCATAATTTGTAGGATTTTCATCCTGTTTTTCCAAAATCACTCCTCGGAGGAAGATGTATTGGATGTACATTCACTATCTATCCATCTCTTGGCTGGTCTTCCTCTTGTTCTTCTCCTGTCCATTGGTCTATCTTCTTGAGCTCTTATTGCATAGCCTGTCCCAAGCCAGGTTGAAAAAGGATGAGGGAGAAGAATAACACCTCGTAAAGAAAACCTTGGTTCAGCTTGTCCAGATGATAGTAGGTGAAAGCCCCTTGCCAGGCTTACGGTGAAGACCTCAACGGCAGATACGGAAGGAGTCCTTCGGTACGGTGTACCTGACGGAAGAGGCAACTATTACCCATCCAAGTGTTTTGTGCAGGCGGAAAATATGTTAACTAACAAACTGTCTTTCTCTTTCTATTCCTTACTATGTTGCCACTTCCTGTCCTCTGTATTATGTTGTTTGATTGGCAGGTAGAGAGCTGACAAATACTATGTATTTTAATGATCCGTCGTTCTGCGCGGTCAGTGGCAGAATGACTAACTTGACAACCCTGTTACTTTTGGGGTTACGTCTAGGAATGAGCTGTCCCTTCCTTGTCCTTCTCATTGCATGTTGCCACTTGTGATTTATTGTGAGGGCGGTAACAGAGAGGCGACAAATACTGTGATTTTAAATGATCCGACCGCTTGAGCGTTCCGTGCTTAAATGACTAATTTGACAACCATGTTAAGATCTTTCACACGTGTTTAGAGATTCTCCCCCCACATTTGAAGTTGAAAAATTTCAATACGTGATCGGATGTACAGTTCTCTCCTACATCCCTTCCACAGATTCAGTAGATCGGCGACACTAGCGCTAAAACTCTTCTCCTCCGCCCGTGAACAGTTAACTTGGATGTGTAATATACATCTACTGCCTTGTAGATTGACAAACGGGCGGATGGGGTTCGTTAGTCCTGCAAGACAACCCATCTAGGAGAGACAACTCCGAAATAAAACGGGGCAGGCTGAGCTCTGGAGCTGGGTGAATGCAATCGGCCTAGGGAGGAAACTCCGAATAATAAACCCGCCATGAAAACGGGCTAGCAACTCACTTCAAGGCGTATCTTATACATTTCTCGCAGTCCCAAGGATCAAACCTCGAGTCAAAGACGGAAACAAAATGTTAGCCTATATGATATTCATAAATATTTATTTTATTTTACATTGGTAACAGCTGTTTCAATACACCGCATTCTTTATCAGACGGATTTCATTATTGCAAATATATTTTCTAATTATGTACATATTTATTTATTTGCACATAAACAGAAAAAAATTGTTTGTGCTTAAGACAGTCGTCTGATGATATTGAAACAGCTGTTATGAATGTTAAATAATAGTTATTTACACGGCTAGTTACAAAAGCAGGGATTTAGTAACGAGATGTTTCAAAGAGCAGCGAGTTACTAAACCCAATTTTGTAAAGTATTGTCTACAGTATTTTACCTACGTTCGGAGTATTTTAGTATGTGTTGTATATTTAGTTTATTTAATTAAATTTATTTTTTGCTGAAACAATATGTTTAGAGAAAGAGTAATGTGGGCTTTGAAAAAAAAGAGAGAGAGAAAGAGAGAGAGAGAGAGAAAGAGAAAGAGGGAGAAAGAGAGAGAGAAGAAGAAGAGAGAAAAGAGAAAAGCGAGGAGAAAGAGAAGAGAGCAGAAAGAGACCTCTTCCTCGCCCGATATAGCAGAGAATAGGAGAGCTCTCTCTCTCTTCTGCTCTCTGCGCTCTCTTTCTTTCGTTCTCTTTCTTTTTTCTTTCTCTCTCTTTCTTTTTCTCTTTCTTCTCTCTTTCTTCTTTCTCTCTCTTTCTTCTTTCTCTTCTCTCTCTCTCTTTTCTCCTTTCTCTGTTCTTCTTTCTTTCTTTCCCCTTCTCTTTCTCCTCTCTCTCTCTTCTATTCTCTCTCTCGATCACAGATAGAGGAAAAACATGATAAATCAATAAACACTGTTATTAAATTCTGCAATTTTGGGTACTAGCTTCATATGTGAATTTCAAGTAAAAATGAGCGGAGATGATTTTTACGGTTCGTCAGGAAGAATTTTTAAAATCAGTCCGAGATAAAACTATTAATATACTCCAGAAGAGTCAAGGAAAGTTTATTTATAGACAGTAGTTATACGAAATCATCATTAAAGTGATTGGATGAGGCAATACGCTACAAATCGGAAGGTCCGGGGTTCGAGCCTTGAGGGTCAGCATTTTTAAACTGTCCCAAATCTTCTGGCGGCATCATGGTCTGGGGTCGACACAGCCTCTAACTGAAATGAGTACCAGATTCTTGCTATGGGGTAATGGTGGTCGTGCCGATTGTCAAAAAGGTGAAAACCTTAATCTCCTACTACTCCAAGGGCTTCATGACACCTGTAGTGGGATTACTTTACCTTTTTTTACCTTAGAAATATTTATCGACCTTCATCATCCAAATAATAGTTTATTTATCAATTGATTTGGTGTATTACTTGATGAAAGTCCATGATGTTTAATTACTAGATAAAACTATCAAACGTTTATATGATTTTCATAAATAAATAAAAAAAATTATATATATATATATATAAATATATAAACGCTGATAGTTTTATGTAATTAATAAATAAATACCTTAGTTATAAGAAAATAATTGCAATTAAAATATACCTGTTGGGAGGCGCCGTCGTCCTCAACTCTGTTCAAATGATATATTAAAATATTATTTGGAGGCCTTTCGGAAGTCAAATTCCATCATGAGCAGGATTAGTATGCGCTACTAGTTGATGTACCTATCTAAGATTATGTAGACGCTGATGGTCTTGATGCGTCGCCAGTAGGGACTGACTGATTTTTAACTAATTCGTATAGTGGATTGTACGTTTGGGTGTGTTCTCATTTAATAATAATGTGTTGTTGATATCTTTCACGATTTCAAGGTCTTCTAGTACATTTATTTTCGCTGGAAGTTTTTCTCTGTCAATCTGAAAAAAATGTTTAAACTAATGTGCTTTTAATTATCTTAGGTGTAATCAAACTCAACATTTGTTCATGAATATATTAAAGTCGTAGTTTATAAATTTAAATACACAAATAATGCTCTTTTTTTTCTGTTAACAGCGGCATTCGGGCAGGCGTTTGATGAAATCGTGGTGGAGTCAACTTTAACAGTGAGAGGTAAAAACCCGGCACGTCAGAGCAGGAACAAATCTCTCAGCCTAAAACAGAAGCCAACATCACCTAGTTCCACCACTTCGTCAACTGATAGCGCAACTAGTGATGCATCCTCACCACGATCCCGAAGAGAAATTGTACAATTTCATTCTCCGAGGTAATTCACAAAGGTGTACAATTTAATTGCATAAACTTGTGTTGCCAAAAAAGATTGTCAAATTTGACAAAAAAAAATAATATACATTTTAGAGATGGCAGAGGACTGTTGAATGAACATTTTCCGATAGGAAAACTATAGAAATGATTATTAGAGTGGGCCGAAAAGACTCATTTTTTTTATTTCGAAGTTGTAATAGCGATGAAATGTTGCGAATTATATAGACAAAAGAAAAGAAAAAAATCAAAATCGGTTGACATCTTCCGGTCGCGCAAAGGCTCTAAAGTTTGACAAAATATGAAAAAAACTTCATTTTTGAGATTATTTCTTTAATTTTTTAGTTAGATGTTTTCGTAATGTAATAGTTTGTAACGTCTTCAAATAGAGCCTAAAACATTGTATTTTAATTTGGTTTAGATCAGTTGATATCTTCCGGTCGCGCATAAGCTCCAAAATTTGCCAGAATAATTAACAAGTTAAAATTTTACGCATTTTTGGTATTTGATAAATAACTTACAGAGTTATATTTAATTAATGTTGGGAAGTAAACATTATG
This sequence comes from Diploptera punctata, assembly GCA_030220185.1. Taxonomy (NCBI): domain Eukaryota; kingdom Metazoa; phylum Arthropoda; class Insecta; order Blattodea; family Blaberidae; genus Diploptera; species Diploptera punctata. The sequence goes on along the minus strand of JASPKZ010003862.1, from coordinate 1,933,900 downwards.
AGGTATATTCATTAAAATTCATCGGAGAACATATTGTTTAAACAACTCACCTCATAGGATTCATGCTTCCATGATATCGCGATTTCAAACATAATCATGTTCATCGTCAGCCATAACTCCGACTGATGAAATTCTTCGGCCGTCAACTATTCTATTGTCGCCATCTTCAGTGCTGCCATCTATGGTTGAATTTATGAACTTCGAAATCAATGTAATTTCGTTAGGGATATCAAAATTCATTGATCTATTTTTGTTTTTCTGAATGTATATTTTTTCCCAAACTGTCAATTCCAAAGGTTTCTCTACTTGTTTTAAAAGTTTAGCTACTCTTAAACTTAGCTAAACTTTTAAAACAAGTAGAGAAACCTTTGGAATTGACAGTTTGGGAAAAAATATACATTCAGAAAAACAAAAATAGATCAATGAATTTTGATATCCCTAACGAAATTACATTGATTTCGAAGTTCATAAATTCAACCATAGATGGCAGCACTGAAGATGGCGACAATAGAATAGTTGACGGCCGAAGAATTTCATCAGTCGGAGTTATGGCTGACGATGAACATGATTATGTTTGAAATCGCGATATCATGGAAGCATGAATCCTATGAGGTGAGTTGTTTAAACAATATGTTCTCCGATGAATTTTAACTTACAGAGTATTGATTGTCAGATCCCACAGATAGACATAAACATGCTTAGCAAAGATCAGCAATACCTACCTGATATAAAGGGGACAATTGCAAAAACTAAGTTTCTTTCCATATTTTGCCAAACTTCAGAGCCTTTGCGCGATCGGAAGATGTCAACCGATTTTGATAATTCTTTTTTTTTTAGCTATATAATTCACAACTTTTCCGCGCTATTGCAACTTCGAAATGAAAAAAAAATAGTTTTTTCGGCCCACCCTAATGGTTATTTCGCTTTATCAGGGAACAGTACAAACTTTAGGGAAGTTGGGTCGGTCGTAGTGGCTTACAGTGGTTTACCATGCTCATCTGCGGTTCCGAATTTCGAGGGTTTAAACTCGACCGCGATGGATTGATTTTTATTATTTAGTAGATGCGCCCAATTAATCTATTGTCATTCTCTTCCACATCTCTCTGCTATTCCAATCTCCAGCGTCCAAAACTTTTTCTCTCATGCTGCTCAAAACACCACCAACCCACGTTATTTTTGGCAGTCCTCTTCTTCTTATACCAAGTGTTACCCATTCTAGTTTTCTTCTTGGGAATCTGTCTTCTATCATTCTTCTTATATGGCCATATCACTTTAATTGTTTGCTTTTTTATGAAATCCACAACTGAAGCTTGAAAATTCATATTTTGTTTAATTACATTGTATTTTATCTCTCCTAGAAATTCAAGCTGAACGCTTCCGAAAATGTATTTCTGCATAATTTAATTTACTTGTTCTAAATTTTAATCCCCATGTATCGGCACCTTATGCCATTGCACTCCTTAATATTGCATTAAAAATGTTTGTTTTAGAATGTATATCCTGATCCCATTAAACACCATTTAATTTTGATACAGCAAGTTGGCCCTTATTTATCCTCACAATTTCAGCATCGTGCCTTCCATCTGCACTAATATTTGCTCCCAAATCTACATATTCGTCACATGTTTTTGTTTCTCCATGTCCATTTTCTAAAATCAGATCTTTTGATTTATCTCCAATTACCATATACTTAGCTTTGTCCAAAATTTATCTTTAATTCCCACTTTTCTTCAGGTCGTAAAACTAATTCATAACGGAATTAATACTTTGGATTCCGTGTTGTAGATTTACGGAAATCGAGAGTGGCATTTTTTAGGACTATTTATCGCATAAAATTAAGCTGTTTACTTAAAAGCATTATTTAAATATAGTTATTTTAAAATATTTTTATATTTAATGTAAACGGCGATGTTTGAAAACAAATCAGAAATGTGTGGATATGTTTCATTTGTTTATTCATTGCAACTTGATCATATTATTTATTGCCAAATAGGATCGCAGTATTCTAAAAATGCACCCTAGCGGAGGGAAAAATGAAACACATCAAACTGCATATTATAACCAACAATATATGTTATTCATTTATTTTTTAGAAAACAACTAGTAAAATCATTATTTAAAAACACAATTATTGAACACACAATTATCAAATGTGTAGTTCGAAGGAATCTTTTCATTATTTGCTATCTTCAATGTAATTTTTGGAGAGTCTGTCACAGTAAAATAATGATCTGACGTGTTCACAATATTAAAAAGCAGGATCTTTGTTTATAACAAAAGCGGGAGGTGATAAAGAGAATTCGATAAAGAGTGAGGTGAAACACGACTGTGATTGGTTGTAAAACAAAATTCATTGAAACGTGATTGGTCATTGACTCCCATTTGGGGCATGGGTTAAACAGTCATTGTTATTAAATGTTTTAGTCCTGCGCTGCAGCCGAGTGCGCAGAGCTGCGCGCTGGTTCGAGTCCCCATGGGTGAAGAAATTTTCTCATGAACCTCCGGCCAATATGGGAACGATGTCCATCCCGTATCGTGAGGCATTTCGGTAGAACTTAAATTGTCGCCAGTCCATTCTTCCTCCCGAACATTTTATATTGAGATTATGTCCACCGCTGTTGTCTCGAGGTAGCGTGCTTCCTTGTCATGCAGCGGTCCCGGGTTCGATCGCCAGTCGGGACAGTTTCCTGGGTGAGGTTTTTATCGGGGTTTTTCCTCACCTGCAAGACAAATGTCGGGAAACTTTAAGGCCCAAACGGTTCCCGAACATCATCTGGCCATCATTATCATCAATATCATATTCATCTTAGATTAAGAACTCTCCTGACGCACCACTATCATCATCACTCCTCGTATCATCGGGACAACGTAACCCCGCCTTCCAGGCGCCCCAACCTCAGGAGTGGGTTACAATTATGAAAATGCCAGGAGAGAACACCAGAAATGCCCAAAAAGGACAACCTGGGGCATTAAAAAAATATATATTGTGATTATTGAAAAGTGCAGTATGAAGTGAAATTGTATGTCGTTTATATTAATTTCTTGAACATGTTTCAGCACCCACACAGCTGGTCGAGTGTTCCAGGTCGTAGACCTATTCGACAGAAATCTAATCTCTGACCTGCCTGCCAAGAGGCCGTAGAGCAACACAAAATACGTAAGACTTTTTAAGCAAATATTTACTAATATCAAATTACTGCTATATCAGTACACTAAATGTTTAAAAGGCGTCAAACATTATTATAATTTAATGCTCCTCAGCGACCAAATCATGCTTTTTTGATCATTTCTTTTTTGAATTATTAATTCCTTCACTTTTTCATCAACTATTCCATGTTTAATTATTTTTGTTCTTTCTGAAAAGTGAATTATACTCTATTTGATTCATTTTAACTATGATTTGAGGGAGGGAAATATATAGGAATCTATATCTAGAATGTGTCCACCGCTGTGGTCTCGAGGTAGCGTGCTGCCTTGTCACGCAGCGGGCCCTGGTTCGATCCCCATTCGGGACAAGTTTCCTGGGTGAAGTTTTTTTCGGGTTTTTTTCTCACCTGTAAGATGAATGTTAGGAAACTTTAAGGCCCGAGCGGTCCCCGGACATCATCTGGCCATCATTATCACCAATATCATATTCGCCTAATTAGCTTAAGTTTAGTTTAAGGCCTCTCCTGGCGCATCATTACCATCATCAACAACTCTCATATCATCGGGGCAGCTTAACCCCGCCTTCCAGGCGTCCCATTCTCAGAAGTGGGTTACAAATCCGCCATGCCAGGAGAGAACACCAGAAATATCGAAATGACAACCTGGGACATTTGAAAAAAGAAAAATCTACAATGCCGTATCAGCCCAATGTTGGACCTTAGACTCTCCTGTGTTAGGAGTCACTACACCAAGTTAATTTAGTTACGCTTATTTATCTAAAGATGCCATGAATGGTTTGCGGTGAACATACCGATCCAATGAGACATCTAGTAGGCAACTAAGATATTACTAAGATGATGAGGTCGGTAAATTTTGGTTAGAGAACTCTTTATTCAGGCTTAAGGATCTTTTACGAGCTCAAAATCATCAGACTCGGGACCCACGACTTAAAGTCCCTCCCTGAAGTCTTCCTCCTTGGATTTTTCCATCCTAAAAAAAAATCCATCGATCCCGGCTGGGTTTGTACCCGCGACCTTTGGGACCAGAGGCAAGGAACATAAACACTAGTCCACCGCGGCCGACATATATAAGAATAACTGCAAATATTAACACTGGATACGGATTGTGGAGAGAATATGTACGCGCGGCCAATAACCACCTTGTTGAACAGTGTCGTTGAATTAGATAGTTTTGATTGTATGTCTTCAATTTATTCAAAAACCTTAAAAGACTGACAATTGAATAAATAAAATATACCAAAAAATAAGTCAAAATAACTCTACCGTAAAATTGTAGACTGAAAATAAAAACCGGGTAAGTGCAACAACAATCAATTTAAATTTTATTGATCTTAGGAACATTTTTGGACCAAAGAGAGATGAGCAGACCGTGACTGGAGAATACTACATAACAGTGAACTACATGGTATTTATAGGAAGCCAGATATAATAAGCACAATTAAGTCTCGTAGACTGAGATGGGCAGACATGTGGCACGAATTGGGAATGAAAGACGTGCAGGAAGCTTCTTGTAGGAAAAACAGAAGGAAAAACGCCCAGTTGGTAGACCACGAATGAGGTGGGAGAATAACATTAACTATGATTTGAGGGAAGTAAAATATATAGGGAATGATTAGAAAACATTAGCTCGGGATAGGAGCGTATGTAGAGCTTATGTCCGCGCGGCCGTGAACCTGGAAATTCGATAGTGCCAATGAGTTAGTTAGTTAAGATATGTGCAATGTGGCTTTTCCAGTACGGTAAAAACCAGGCTATGTGATACTGAGTCTGCAAGTATGAACTTTACTTACTTACTTACTTACTTACTTACTTACTCACTGGCACTATCGAACCCGTAGGTTCATGACCGCACGGACATAAGCTCTCCATACATCCCTATCCTGAGCTAATGCTTTCCAATCATTCCCTGTATAATCTACTTCCCACAAATCATAGTTAATGTTGTTCTCCCACCTCATTCTTGGTCTACCAACTGGCCGTTTTCCTTCTGGCTTTCCTACAAGAAGTTTCCACGCACGTCTTTCATTCCCCATACGTGCAACATGTCCTGCCCATCGCAATCTACGAGACTTAACTGTTCTTATTATATGTGGCTTCCTATAAAGACCATGTAGTTCATTGTTATGTAGTCTTCTCCATTCACCTGTCTGTTCATCTCTCTTTGGTCCAAAAATTTTCCTAAGAACTTTATTCTCAAATACTCTTAATCTCCTTTCCTCCCTTAAAGTAAGAGTCCATGTTTCGCACCCATATAATATAACTGGTAGAATAATAGTTTTATATATTTTCAGTTTAACGTTTTTTGAAAGGAGTTGGGACATCAAAAGTCTCTGCAATGCATAATAGCACGCATTTCCAGAATTGAGCCTATGTTTAATTTCTTTGTGCATCTCATTCCTATTTGTGATTATTGTTCCTAGGTATTTGAATTCTACAAGAATGCGATTGGCCAACAAAAACTGTGACAAGAATTTTTTTTTGTTTTCTCAGATCTTAGATTTTGGGGCTTAGTCCGGTTTTTTATTTTTTTATTTTCAGTTTATAATTGTAGAATACATACGCCATTAAACTGACCGTACCTTTAATATCAATATAAAAAGCAAATAAATATATTTGGATTCAGTAGCGCAAGTTAATCATTATATCACCAAGATCAATGCTTATCGTATCAAACAAACATTCATTTCTGGATACGTGGACACTGAAAGAGAAATATCGACGACACACACAAATTACATAATAAGAACGATTGGAATGACTCAGACAAACGACCTTGCAAAATAAAACACTGACAGACCTAGCAACATAGAAAACAAGTAGATACTAAGAACAAAAAGAATTTATGACCGAGAAGCTTAAAACAAATTCCTCAATCACAAGGGCCAGCAAGGGAAGAACATACTCCATGTTAACACACATTAAAACACACAATAACTATAAATCTAAATCTAATCTGAGTAATGGTGCCGAAAGGTTCATACATCCCTATCCTGAGCTAATGTTTTCCATCATCCCTTGTATAATCTACTTCCCTCAAATCATAGTTAATGATATTCTCCCACCTAATTCTCGGTCTACCAACTGGGTGTTCTCCCTCTGGTTTTCCTATAAAAAGCTTCCATGCTCCTCTTTCATTCCGCATTGTGCCACATGTCCTGTCCATCGCAGTCTACGAGACTTAACTGTTCTTATTTTATCTGGCTTCCTACAAAGACCATGTAGCTCACTGTTATGTGGTCTTCTCCATTTATCTGTCTGTTCATCTCTCTTTGGTCCAAATTTTTTCCTAAGAACTTTATTCACAAATACTCGTAATCTCCTTTCCTCCCTTAAAATAAGAGTCCATGTTTCACATCCATATAATATAACTGGGAGAAAAACTGTTTTCTATATTTTCAGTTTAACGTTTTTGAAAGGAGTTGGGACGACAAGAGTCCCGGGTAATGCATAACAGCATGCATTTCTAGAATTGAGCCCACGTTTAATTTATTCGTAGGGCCTACATCTCATTCCTCTTTGTGATTATTGTTCCTAGGTATTTGAATTCGGCCACTTCAATATTTACCTCATTTGTCATTAGCTGTCCATTTTCATTAGGCTATATATTTCAATGAGGCTTCTTATGGTAATACATAAGCATTTTTTTTAAAAGAATAAAATAATAAAAATAATTTTTATTCACAAATAAATGTTGTACACGGTATTGACACCCGAGCAACTGCTCGGATGCAGTTCTGTTACAGAAGTAACATATATAGAATATATAGGGCCTACATTACAAAGTTTTAGTTAAAGGGAGAGGGAAAACGAAATGTATAAATTTAGGAGCCAGTATCAAGGCATAAAATAAATTCTGGCACATAAAAAGAATAAATAATACAAAGGAAAATAAAATAGCCTAAACGATATAGAATAGTTCAATACCAGACTGAAGAAAGCAATTAAAGCCATATATATAAAACTATTATTCTACCAGTTATATTACATGGATGCGAAACATGGACTCTTACTTTAAGGGAGGAAAGGACGTAACGAATATTTGAGAATCAAGTTCTTAAAAAAAAATTGGACCAAAGAGAGATGAACACACAGGTGAATGGAGAAGACTAGATAACAGTGAACTACATGGTCTTTATAGGATGCCAGATATAATAAGAACGGAGTTAAGTCTCGTAGACTGCGATGGGCAGGACATGTGGCACGAATGAAGAATGAAAGACGTGCATGGAAGCTTCTTGTAGGAAAACCAGAGGGAAAATATCCAGTTGGCAGACCGAGAATGATTTCAGGGAAGTAGATTATATGGGGGATGATTGGAAAACATTAGCTCAGGATAGGTATGTATGGAGAGTTATGTCCAAGCGGCCATGAACCTACGGGTACGATAGTGTCAATGAGTTAATTAGTTAGGAAACAATATAAAACAAACATGTAGGAGAACACATTTTCAAAATATAGATCTCATTCTGACACACAAAACAATTAATGAAAAGGAGAATGATACAAACAAAACATTAGCCTATATAATAGATTAATACCACACTGAAACAAGGAATTAAAATAGGCCTATATTAGGTAATAATACTCGTATAAAGCAAAATAAATTCAGTAGAAATTTTTGAATATATAAAACTCTGTCTAGCATACACATAGAATTAATGCACTGGATAATGATATAAACAAAATAGAAACAGAATTTTGCATGCAAATTCAATAATACCACTCAGCAACAAAAAATAAACTTTTTTTTTTTGTCTCAGAAAGAAAAATATGTGATTCTGATAGTATTTGTTCTCCTGAATTCAAATATCGGTTTTTCTCCATCACGCAAGGTTTTCGAGGGACAGGAATTTATAATTTCAAACACTTTAATATTTTCTACATTCGTAACTATACAATATTCGAACATTCGGACTCACCTAGAAAGTAAGAAATGACGATTTTCTGCTATATTTCGCCTGTGGAGCATCCCTCTTGATGGTCCAACAATAATCGACCAGCATATTAGGATTCCATTTGCCTTGATATCTCTTTTCCATAGCTCATTTGGTTTAATTTTACAATGGACAAATGGACGAAAAAACGTTTATTAAAAATAATTATTTAAATCCACTAATTGAAATTGAAACAAAAAAACTGTGCGTCCCTATCTATATTAAAATAAACTCAAAAATCAATTAATAATTAAAAGATTAAAGCAAAGTTTTAAATTAATTTTTTTTCCCCATAAAACTAGATATCCTATTTGTCGCCTAATGCTGGAGAAATTCCGAATACATATTTGAAAACACGATAAAAACTGCATTTAGTACAACTATTGGTACTCATGAGACAAAAATCATGTTGACCAGTGTAATCACCTAAGATAAATCCATAGGTTAAGTTTTGTCTAGTGTTTTAATGAAGTATTCCCTGAAAGTCTGAAATAGATTCATTCAGCAGGACGTAAGAAAACATGCACATTACATGAAGTACTTTAAGATGAGTGACGTCGAACATTCCTGATCCTTATAAAAATAGTACTTGCCACTCCTGTTACATTGCAGGCATCCGGAACACATGAAATAGCAACGCAACACCCGGATCTTACCACTCGAGTTTTCCAGGTATCATATATCCTACATCGCGATAAACGTGCGAGGAGAGACGTTACGTGTCTGGCATGGTTACAACAAATACTGATATCCCTTAATATTAAATATTTTTCATCATTCACCTCATAATATCAGTATCGCTAATAGAATATAAACCTTTTGTGCATGCTAAAACAATTTTCTTGTCTAAGTTACCGGTAAAGGTATAAAATTACAAGAACATTTCGACTATTTTTTTTTCAGAAATAATTTTTTCCCCCAGTGATTTGGTCGTAATCTTGTTCTTGAATTTGCTATCAATGTTTGATCTACTACTTACAGAATTGAGGTTCCAGCATTACCACATAACAATAATAATAATTGTATTGTATTGTAAGCCCATGTTTTCCCTTTACAGGGATTTAGGCGCGCTCCCCCTATAGGGAAGAATTTGAACCATACTAATTTAGTTGCACTTGTTTTCGTATAGATGTCATTTTGAGTGGTCCGTCGTCAGCGTTCCGCCTCATACTGACATCTAGCAACCCAAGGTAGTACTAGGACGGGAAAATTCGGTAAATTTTGCTTAGAGGTCTTTTCATTCAGGCTTAAGGACTTTTTACGAGCCCGAAAATCATCAGACTTGGGACTTACGGCTTAAAGTCCCTCCCGTAGGACTTGCTCCTTGGATTTTTTCGCCCTAAAAATCCATCGACCCCGGCCGGGTTTGAATCCGCGACCCTCGGGACCAGAGGCAAGGAGCATAACCACAAGTCCACCGCGGCCGATATAATAATAATAATAATAATAATAATAATAATAATAATAATAATAATAATAATAATAATAATAATAATAATAATAATCATCATCATCATCATCATCATCATCATCATCATCATCCGGTATAATGGCAGCCGTCTTCCGGAAACCAAACGGCATTCCTCTCTGTCCATCCATTGATCTTCCTCCAATCCTCTGATATTCATAGCTGCTTGTACCCCTTCTATCTTTCTCCGGTCTTCCTCTCTTCCTCATTTCCATTGGGATCGATTCCATAACAATTTTAGGCAATCTTTGCTTTGGCATTCTTTTGACATGGCCATACCACTGTAATCTTTTCTTTTCTATAATGTCTATGATGTTCGGCTCTTCTTGTACACCCATAATTTCCCTTATTTCTTTATTTCGTATTTTATCCATTCTATATTTTCCTGTTGATCTTCTTAAAACATCCATTTCTGTACTTCAAATTCTTTTCATTTCCCTGATAGGAATTTGTCAGACTTCAGCACCATATGTTAAAATGCTCTGAGTTATGGTTTGATATATTTGTAATTTTCTATTTTTTTGTAATATTTTTCCTCCACCAAACAGAGTATAAATCATTTATTGCTTGTTTTGTTTGTGCGATTCTATTTTTAATTTCCACTGTGTTATCGCCTGAGTGGTCTAATTTTGTTCCTAAATAAGTGTATTCAATATTAGGTTTTAGTTCTTCTCCATTGTTGAAATTCATATTTTCCATTCCTTCTCCTATACACAAATATTTAGTTTTCTCAATGTTTATATAAAGTCCCCATTTTTCATGTTCGATCCCCCGTTGGGACAAGTTTCCTGGATGATGCGTTTTCTTCGGTTTTTTCCTCACAAAATAACAGGAAACTTTAAGGCCCAATTGGTCCCAGAACATTATCTGTCCATCATATTCATCACTGTCATATACGCCTTGTTTGGTATGATTGTATGTGTGAATGGCGTGTTTCGTCTTAACGTTATGTTGACTCGGAGGAGGCCCTGACATTGAGCTGATCACTCATCCGGGGAGGCCCTCCATATCATTGTGCGGTAAAAAAAATATATATATATATATACAGGGTGTATCAAAAGGGATGTCGCAAACTTACATGGTTCGAAGTACACGATAATAGAATCAACAATGTCCCAGTAAACATGGGTCCACAAACGAGCCGTTTGCGAGATAATTACGAATGTATGGTTACAAGCCGCCACTGACATCATTGTAAACATCGTCCTAGTTGGTACAAATTATTTTGAATTTGGACTTTACTATTACCACCGTAGCGTAGTGGTTAAGGCACTGAGCTACAAGCCGGAGGGACAAGGGTTCAAGTCCCGTTGGGGTCAGGATTTTTAAACTGACCCAAACCCTCTGGCGGCACTATGACCCTGGGGTCGACTCAGCCTCTAACTGAAATGAGTACCAGACGCTTGTTCTGGGGGTAAAGGCGGCCGTCACGCAGGGCTGACAACCCGGCTGACATAAAGTGCCGATTGTCTAGAAAACGTGGGAGCCTTAACCTCCTACTACCCCAAGGGCCTCCGGGCCTGTTATGGGATCACTTTACTTACTTTACTATTAATTTTTCATCTCATTTAGTTCACATTTCACAGTTTACTTCATTTATGGGTTACCTGTTAAAGGAGGTGTTCGAAGTGTCTTCCTTACATCTGGATGCAATACTGTGCTCGTCTTTGCAATGAATGTCGAATTCTTTCGAAAACCCCTGGACCATTTCTGAATTTTTGACAAGCATGTACAACTCTCTGCTCCAGTTCTTCAATCGTGTTAACGGGCGTGCTGTACACTTCGCTTTTGAGTTGACCCCAGACATAAAAATCTAAAGGATATAGATCAGGTGATCTTGGGGGCCAAGGTACAGATCCGCCTCGACCTATCCACCTTTGGCCATATCTACGCGTTAGATGCTGTCTCACAGCAACAGCAAAATGTGCCGGAGCTCCATCATGCATGTACCACAAACTCCGACGTTGCTGAAGGGCAATCCTGGAAGATGACATCGCAGAAATCTAAGGTACCTCCGTCCATTAAGTTTTCGTGGAAGAATGTGTGGCCCACTGATATAATGACCTAGTACGATGTTACAAACAATGACGTCAGTGGCGGCTTGTAACCATACATTCGTAATTATCTCGCAAACGGCTCGTTTGCGGACCCATGTTTACTGGGATATTGTTGCTTCTATTATCGTGTACTTTCAACCATGTAAGTTTGCGCCATCCTTTTTTGATACACCCTGTATATATATGTGATCCATAGTTAAAATCCCTCCACCGACATGTCGTGTTACTGTAAGACCCGGGTGGCGTGTGGCACGTAAAAAGTAGGCCCTACTTATAAGGTCAGAGATTAAACTGAGTTAATGGAATGAACGTCCTAGTACTACCTTGGTTTCCTAGATGTCAGTATGAGGCGGAACGCTGACACGTACCACTCAAAATGACATCTATATGAAAACAAGTGTAACTAAAATTAGTATGGTTCAAATTCTTCCCTGTAGGGGGAGAGCGCCTATATCTCTGTAAAGGGAAAACATAGGCTTACAATACAATACAATAATGGAATGAAATTACTAAAATATAATGTAGAATATACAAGACATTTTGACCAAGTACCACAGACGATATTTTTTTGGCGGGGGAGGACTGTTCTTAACATTTGCTATTTCTCTCTGGAAATTCACAAAAAAAAACTCATGTCAAAATGTTATGTGAAATAACACTATTAAGATATATGTTGGTTGGCTACATGTGGTTAATACAAAATGTCATTTTAAATTGTAAATATTCTATCGAAGTTAACCGGAAATAATAATTGTTTATTGTACATTTCTTTGGGGGCACGCCGTAGCATAGTGGTTAAGGCACTGAGCTACAAGCCGGAGGGTCGAGGGTTCAAGTCCCATTTGGGTCAGGACTTTTAAACTGACCCAAACCCTCTGGCGGCACTATGGCCCTGGGGTCGACTCAGCCTCTAACGGGAATGAGTACCAGACGCTTGTTCTGGGGTAAAGGCGGCCGTCACGCAGGGCTGACAACCCGGCTGACATAAAGTGCCGATTGTCTAGAAAAAGTGGGAGCCTTAACCTCCTAGTACCCCAAGGGCCTCCGGGCCTGTTGTGGGATCACTTTACTTTACTTACATTTCTTTTGTTTCAGAGGTCAAATCTCGAAGAATCCAACATACAAAGAGGAAAAAAGTGGAATCTCACAGATGTGACCAAACAAAACCAACAAAAAAAAAAGAAGAAGAATGAACAAACTGGAATAAGCAGCATCTAAGTAGAAAAGACTGCTCATCATGTAACATACTCTTGATATTTTTATTAAGGATTTATAATTAAGATATGTGTTTTTTATTATAACCTTTAATTAAACACCATCTTAAAAACAAGTTTAATAACTCACTGAATAAAAAAAATGACCGATATAAAAGTATTATGTTGGCGTCATTTAAGATTGCATATTGTTTATTGTTATATGGCATTGACAGTAGACCATATAAATAACAGTTTAAAATAAATAATAGTTTTAAAAAACTAAAAGAACACGCTTTATTACAAAAATTAAAAAAATTAAAAATAATTTTAATTTCCAGTACGCTTGGGATAAAATAAAGTGGTCAACAAAAAAATCATCTCCAACATATATAGAATAAAGTTAGAGTTATCAACAAAAAGAAAATAATTTTACCATCAAAAGCGTGGGGTGCTCTATATCAATTAATATATTTGATTATAAAGAGATATTGGTAAAAGTAAGCTCCCTATGAAGAAAATGTAAAAATCATAAAAATCACCCCACGCTTTTGATGGTAAAATTATTTTCTTTTTGTTGATAACTCTAATTTTATTCTATATATGTTGGAGATGATTTTTTTTTGTTGAACACTTTAATTTATCCCAAGCGTATTGGAAATTAAAATTATTTTTCATTTTTTAGTTTTCTAATAAAGCGTGTTCTTTTAGTTTTTTAAAACTAGTATTTATTTTTTATTTTTTAGTTATAATATTTTACAGAATAAGATAAAAATATAAATATCTTTAAATTTGATACTGTTGTAGTATGAGCTGAAAGTAATTTTCTTCTATAAATAAAACCCTCCCAGCCGGATTTAAACCAGCGACGTATGGATTACTGAAACTATATACCACGAAGAGTTCACTAGCTCTACCAACTGAGCTCTTACAACGATTGACTAAAAACTCGACAAGTCCCCAACCTATTATACCAGTTTTCATTTTTTTGATTTTCGGATGATTCTGGCCAGGATTTTAGAAACAAAATATGAAATTATTGTATTGTCACGGGTCCTGTACACGTATACAAAGTTTCAAGTCGATCCAATGTTTCTAAGTGGGTGAAAATCGCGTTGAAAGATTCCGTTACATTGATACAAAAACACGTTTTTTGATTTTCTGATGATTATGGCCAGGATTTTAGAAAATAAATATGAAATTATTGTATTGTCAAGGGTCCTCTACAAGTATACACAGTTTCAAGTCGATCCGATGATTTTATAGTGGGTGAAAATCGCGTTGAAAGATTCCGTTACATAGATAGATAGATAGATAGATAGATAGATAGATAGATAGATAGATAGATAGATAGATAGATAGATAGATAGATAGATAGATAGATAGATAGATAGATAGATAGATAGATAGATAGATAGATAGATAGATAGTAGATAGATAGATAGATAGATAGATAGATAGAGATAGATAGATAGATAGATAGATAGATTATAGATAGATAGATAGATAGATAGATAGATAGATAGATAGATAGATAGATAGATAGATAGATAGATATATAGATAGATAGATAGATAGATAGATAGATAGATAGATAGATAGATAGATAGATAGATACAGGTCAAGCTAAGATAAAGCGTGTAAAAACTAAAACAACACGCTTTATTATAAAACCGAACTAAAAAAATGAAAAATAATTTTAATTTCCAACGCGCTTGGGATAAAATTAAAGTGGTCAACAAAAAATTCATCTCCAATACATCTAGAATAAAACTAGAGTTATCTACAAAAAATAATTTTACCATCAAAAGCGTGGGGTGCTTTTATGGTTTTTACGTTTTCTTCTTATAGACTTTACTTTTACCAATATCTGTTTATTATCAAATAAATTAATTGATACAGAGCACTCCACGCTCTTGATGGTAAAATTATTTTTTGTAGATAACTCTAGTTTTATTCTATATGTGTTGGAGATATTTTTTTTTGTTGACAACTTTAATTTTATCCCAAGCGTGTTGGAAATTAATATTATTTTTCATTTATAATTCGGTTTTCTAATAAAGCGTGTTGTTTTAGTTTTTTAAAATAATTATTTTTTCTCCTCACTGGACATGTTATTAATCATTTGAATGGATTCTTTTCTCATTGTTGGATTGGTCGGGGCAGGAGATAGCCTACATAAAAGGTGTTGTCTTCAGAACTCCGGATTTGTGTCGAATGTAGCAGCAACTGTCATTCCTGAGATGTTAAAGAAAACATATGGAGAGAATTTGAATATTGCCTAGACATCCTGCCGTGCTACAAGAGATGCACACATAGAAAGTTTATTGTTACCTGCTTCTGCAACTGACATTCCGAAGATTTAAAAAACAGGCGGAGAGAATTTGAATATCGCCTGGACATTCCGTGTGCTATAAGCGATGCTTATACAGTATAGGAAGTTTATTGTTACCTGCTTCTTTAACTGTCACTCTGGAGAAGTTAGAAAACTCATGGAGATGCTAGGGCATTCGATAAGCAATTGCAACATAGTTGTATAGCAGCAAACCAGAAAGCCTTGAAATAGCAATATTCTGTGAATACATTCACTGTTTCTCACATTTAGTAATAAAAAAAACTCCAAGCGCGAGAGGCGCCTACCCTTCCGGCTGCTGGCCTCACATCTACATGTGTTAATCAGAGGTAGACGAACATTTATCCAGTATAGGGATGACATGTGTTCAGCATGTCGGGTCCCCCAGCCGTTATAGCTGGTCTTCTCAACCTGGAGTTGCTACTTATTGTAGCTACCCAAATGCCTCAAGATGCTGGGTGGGCACCGGTCCCATATTGGCCGAAATTCCATGAGAAAATCCCCATGGGGATTCGATCTTAGTAAGTAATATCGTCTCAGTAGAATTTGTTTAGAAGGTAGAATTGGGAAGTACTCGAACATCCACCAAATTCACCAGACATGAGCCCTTGTGACTATGACTTATTCTCAAAGATCAAAGAACCTCTACGAGGCATTCGATTACAATCAAGAGTTGATATTGAGGAAGCTCTAGATCGATCAGATGAAAGATATACCCAGAAATGGTGCTGCAGATGGAGTGCCGCCTCTTCCAAGGATTTAGCAACGTGTAGTTGACTTGACAATAGACTATAAATAAAGTCAGTAATGTAAAAAGTAACCTAAATAAATGTTTTTGTGATGGTATAGCAGTGTTGCTATTACTTATCGAATGCCCTGGTAATTTAAATGGTGAAGGGGTGAAGCGCCATAACCCAGAAGAAAAGTGCAAGTGCAAACTATGTGGGTCGCACTGCGAACGATATCACCTATTACAGTGTAAAAACATAGGAACCTCCATAACAGATTTGAAAATAATTCTACATGGCCATTGGCTGCAATAATTTCCATTATTAATTTAAATGGTGCCTGGATATCTGTTGTGCTCCAAGATGTTCACACACAGCATTTTAAACTTCGGAAATTTCTCTATCATTTGTTGCAAATAATATTATCATTAATCATAATTATTGGTGAGTTATTAAACTTTCTTATTTCTAATCCTCGTATAGATAACACAGTATTTACACACATTATAATGTATTTACACACATAACGTGTAGGGTTATAATGGCGTATAAATACATCACAAGTAGGTCTACTTCCGACTGTAACAAAAATACGTTACGAGAGGGCATGTGTATTAGGGTGGGCCGAAAAAAACTCATTTTTTATTTCGAAGTTGTAATAGCGCGAAAAAGTTGCGAATTATAGGGCCTCCTACACAAAAGAAAAAAAAAATCGGTTGACATCTTCCGGTCGCGCACAGGTTCTGAAGTTTGGCAAAATATGAAAAAAATAAACTTCATTTTTGTAATTATTTCTTTTTTTTTAATATCAAATAGGTATTGCTGATCTTTGCTAAGCACGTTTATGTCTATCTGTGGGATCTGACAATCAATACTCTGGAAGTTATTTATCAAATACCAAAAATGCGTAAAAATATAACTTGCTCATTATTCTGGCAAATTTTGGAGCTTATGCGCGACCGGAAGATATCAACTGATCTAAACCAAATTAAAACACAATGTTTTTAGCCTCTATTTGAAGACGTTACAAACTATTACATTACGAAAACATCTAATTAAAAAATTAAAGAAATAATCTCAAAAATGAAGTTTTTTTTTGTCATATTTTCTCAGACTTTAGAGCCTTTGCGCGACCGAAAGATGTCAACCGATTTTTATATATTTTTTCTTTTCTTCTGTCTATATAATTCGTAACTTTTCCTCGCGATTACAATTTCGAAATAAAAAAAATGAGTTTTTCGGCCCACCCTAATGTGTATACCTACAGTTAGTGCAGAAAGTATTGATACACTTAAAAATATCACAGAGAGAAATAAATAATTTAATTACTTCACTATATACGAAAACGAAATTATACACCTTTACATTGCACTCTATAAAGTTAAATAAACGCAGTTTCTTCTGTTTTAACATACCAACGAATAAAAAAATAATTTATACACAACAACAAAAATTAACAAACAAAAAGTACTGATACAGCCTCATAATGACTGTTTTGAGCTTTACTTTTTGAGTTCAATGCTTGGTTGGGAGCTCCTTTGATTCCAAGATGACTTGAGGACGACGTAGTATCGACCCGACCAATTTCAAGTTACCGAGAAGGTATATTTCTCCATTCTTCTTCCAAAGCGTTTCTCAGGTCTTGCTTGTTGAAAACCTGCCTTAAACGAATTCTCCTTTTCAGATGTTCCCATAAATTCTCAATGGGGTTTATGTCCGGAGACTAGTTTCCATGTATTTCCGTGTGTTGTACAAAATTCATAAATGCGTATTGAAACCGATGTGTTTGGGATCATTATCTTGCATAAATACAAAACCTTGTTTAAACCCCATTTTCTCTGCAGAGGTATGAAGATTGGTCTCAGGTTTGTTCATATACTGCTTGTGATCCATGACACCATGGATAAAATGCAAGGTCCTGACTCAAGAGGTACTCATGTATCCCCATACTAATAAAGAACCCCAATATATTTCACAGTGGGTTGGAGATTTTGCTTTTGTAGCTCTGTATTTTAATTCCTTCAGACTTTTCTTCTTCCATCCGAACGGAAAATGTTGATGTTAGGCTCGTCAGTATAAATTACTTTCTTACAAAATTCCTTGGGCTGTTTATTGTAAGTTTTAGCGAAGTTCAAATTTTTCTTTCAGTTTTCTTCAACTACTAAGCATTTTCTACGGGCTGTTTTCCCATGCAGTTTGTTAGCCCATAGACTGTTACGAACATTGCTAGCAGAAATAAAATATTCTTTTAGATTTTTTCTTTACTTTTCACATAAAAGCTTTTTCAAACATTAACATACAGTTTTCTAGGACGTCCTGATCTGTGGCTATTTTCGAAAGATTTTCGTTCGCCAACTCTATCAATTATATGCTGAATGTTTGGTCTTGGCCTTCCAATTATTTCACTAATTCCATTTAGCGATTTACACTGATTATGCAAACGAATAATTAATTCCCTTTCTTCTACTGTAATCTTTCTACCTTTGCGCCCCATTCCAGCTTAATCTGCAGCCAGAACACACACATCTACCCGGCAAAGTACTCAAGGCTAGAGTGAATAACAACACTACAAGACCTACCCTCACTCGACTTCATGTGAACATTCTGTTAACCAAAACTTAGTACTGTATCAATACTTTTTATTGGTTAATTTTTGTTGTTCACGTACAACTTATTTTTTTACTCGTTATATTAAAACAGAGGAAACTGCGTGTATTTAATTTCATAGAGTTCAATTTTTGTTTTTGTATGTAGTGAAGAAATGATGAAATTATGTATTTATGTCTGTGTTATTTTTAAATGTATCAATACTTTCTGCACTAACTGTACTTACTCACTGGCTCTATCGAACCAGTAGGTTCATGGCCGCGCGGACATAAGCTCTCCATACATCCCTATCCTGAGCTAATGCTTTATAATCATTCCCTGTATAATCTACTTCCCTCAAATGATAGTTAATGTTATTCTCCTACCTCATTCTTGGTCTACCAACTGGGTATTTTCTCTCTGGTTTTCCTACAAGAAGCTGTATGCTTAGAAATCATAAACAACGAGCGTTCAATGACAACAGTTTGAGGTAAGTTTTAAAATCATAACAATATCATAAATTCGTTCTAATCTTATATAGATTATAAGTTCAGAGATTGAATAGTGTGAAGAGGTTCTTATTACTCGTATCTGACTATACTTCTTGTCGCTGTTAACGTGAACAAACGAAAACATTATAATCCGTTGACAGACAACATGGGCCGTTTAATCACCACTAAACAATGCTACGAGACCTGGTGCTATGGTAATTGGTAGATCATGGATAGAAAACACCTCTCTCTGAATCTGAAGCGACGTTCATCTCAGCGGATATCGTGGCATTGCGAAGGAGAAAAGGAATGGGTAAGGGGGAGAGGGAGGGGGAGAAGAAGAAGAAGAAGAAGAAGAAGAGAGAGAGAGAGATAAAAAGAGGGAGAGAGAGTATTCTAATTGATACTCCAGATACCTCAGAATCTAAAATAATACACAAAACACCATCATAGTCATAAACAGTTTTAGGGAGCGGGATGACTTAAGGTCTGTCAGGGTTCGATTGTATGTGACATCAGTCCATTCAAGCCAACCTCCACTCACTGTTCATACAAACAGACCATGTAATCAATAAAAACTGTGTCCTTAAGGGTAGAGCAAATATCAATAAAACTAAATATATGGTCACACATAGAAGTACATTATATAATGGAAATAGACAGCTAATGACAAATGAGGGAAATTTTGAAGAAGTGGCTGAATTAAAATACTTAGGAACAATAATCACAAATAGGAATGAGACGAACAAAGAAATTAAACATAGGCTCAATTCTGGAAATGCGTGTTATTATGCATTGCAGAGACTCTTGATGTCCCAACTCCTTTCAAAAAACGTTAAACTGAAAATATACAAAACTATTATTCTACCTGTTATATTATATGGATGCGAAACATGGACTCTTACTTTAAGGGAGGAAAGGAGATTACGAGTATTTGAGAATAAAGTACTTAGGAAAATGTTTGGACCAAAGAGAGATGAGCAAACAGGTGAGTGGAGAAGACTACATAACAATGAACTAGATGGTCTTTATAGGAAGCCAAATATAATAAGAACAGTTAAGTCTCGTAGACTGCGATGGGTAGGACATGTGACGCGTATGGGAAATGAAAGACGTGCATGAAAACGTCTTGTAGGAAAGCCAGAGGGAAAACGCCCAGTTGGTAGACCAAGAATGAGGTGGGAGAATAACATTAACTATGATTTGAGGGAAGTATATTATACAGGGAATTATTGGAAAGCATTAGCTCAGGATAGGGATGTATGAAGAGCTTATGTCCGCGCGGTCATGAACCTACGGGTTCGATAGTGCCAGTGAGTAAGTAAGTGAGTCCTTAAGGGTAGAACACACAGCACTGAGTTAATTAGTTTGTTCACTATTCCGGACAAATTGTTTTCATATTTACTCTATTCTAGTATTTCAAAGTGTGTTGTTATAGTGCGCTTCAAAGGCGATATAGTGCATACATTGCTAACTTCACAGTTGACTCATCCCCGTCCCTATTCCTGTTAAGAGCCTACAATAAAATCACGATTTACCCGGTATAATTAAAGCTATTTAAAATAGGAAATAAAATAACACAAAGTAGTATATAACATTAAATCAATTAAGATGACGAGAATATAGACTTGACAAAAATATATGAATGAATTCCTGAAGAAGGAATGAAAGAAAGACCGAAATTAAATGGGTAAGTAATAATCAATAATTAAATTTTGCGAGAAAAGCGACTGTAAGATGGAACTAAAAAAAATGGAACAAAGTTTAGTTACTTGGATTATGGATGTAGGGAAAATGTTTATAATAATAATAATAATAATAATAATAATAATAATAATAATAATAATAATAATAATAATAATAATAATAATAATAATAATAATAATAATAATAATAATAATAATAATAATAATAATAATAATAATAACAATAATAATAATAATAATAATAATAATAATAAACAAATAAGTATATTTTGGCAACGGAAATGAATTTTATACGAAGGTCACAAGAATTTCAAGAAGAGAAAAAATTAGGAACACAGTTATAAGGAAGAAAATGAAGATTGAAGACACTATTTTAGATTATATTAGAACTTAGCAATTAAGATGGTACGGACATATCCAGCGAATGGAAGAGGATAGACTACCAAAATCCGTTTTGGAATGGAAACCTGAGGGAAGACGAGGCAGAGGAAGACCTAAAACCTCCTGGAGTCAGGGAATATATTTATACATGAAGGAGAAACATCTACAACCAGGAGATTGGATGGACCGACAAAATTGGCTATTCGTAATCGATGTCAAAGACATTAATCAACCAATGATCTATCTATCTATAATAATAATAATAATAATAATAATAATAAAATAATAATAATAATAATAATAATAATAATAATAATAATAATAATAATAATAATAATAATAATAATAATAATAATAATAATAATAATAATAATAATAATAATTATTATTATTATTATTATTATTATTATTATTATTATTATTATTATTATTATTATTATTATTATTATTATCTTGCATGCCGAAATATAGATGGCAAAAATATAAAATAAGGAAAATTGATTACTATGTTAGAAACTGGATGAATTTTGTTTAAAACAGATATTAATGACGAAATTAATTTTGAAAACAGGGTTTTTTTACTAAATATATCTTAAAGTTAATTACAAGGAATGGGATTCTCCTCTTGTCAGCCATTATAGACTAAAATTTCGCGTCCGGCTCGAGACCCTAGGGAAGCGGTTTCGATTCCTGCAGAGATTTTAGGAAATTTGGAAGACACCTTCATTCGGAAGGTAAATTGAAAACTGTCAGTCCAGTGTTAGATTACGTATGGTACGTTAAAGAGCCTTCGAATATGAAAAGCGAATCTCTATAAAAATTTTCCGGCGCGGCGTATTTTTTCCGTGGCGTCTCGATTGGCCGCGTAACATAAATAAATCACGTTGGACAAATAAACAGTCAGATCTTCTACAATTATAGTCGCATGATATAGGACATACGTATTTACATTTAGAAAAACATTTACAAGTAAATAAAAAAGGGGAAAATGTTCTACACAATGTTGCAATTTTCAATTTTGTTTATATTTATAAACCTGATTTCAAGGTTCCCAATTTAATAGACCTACTTTCCATTACTACTCCACAATGACGTCATTACAGAGAGACCAAAGAGTTCATCTCTTGTCATATAGATGTCTACACTGTCGCTGTAATCATAGTCTCCCAACTTTTACTATAAACATGAATTTTGGTAATTTCAGAACGACATAACTAACTAACTCACTGGCACTATCGAACTCGTAAGTTCATGGCCGCGCGGACATAAACTCTCCATACATTCCTATCCTGAGCTAATGTTTTCCAATCATGCCCCGTATAATCCACTTCCCTCAAATCATAGTTAATGTTATTCTCCCATCTCATTCTTGGTCTACCAACGGGGCGTTTTCCCTCTGGTTTTCCTACAAGAAGCTTCCATACACGTATTTCATTCCGCATTCGTGCCACATGCCCTGCCCATCGCAGTCTACGAGACTTAACTGTTCTTATTTATATCGGGCTTCCTATAAAGACCGTGTAGTTCATTGTTATGTGGTCTTCTCCATTCACCTGTCTATTCATCTCTCTTTGGTCCAAAAATTTTCCTAAGAACTTTATTCTCAAATACTCGTAATCTCCTTTCCTCCCTTAAAGTAAGAGTCCACGTTTCGCATCCATATAATATAACTGGTAGAATAATAGTTTTATATATTTTCAGTTTAACCTTTTTGAAAGGAGTTTGGACATCAAGAATCTCTGTAATACATAATAGCACGCATTTCCAAAATTGAGCCTATGTTTAATTTCTTTGTGCATCTCATTCCTATTTGTGATTATTGTTCCTAGATATTTGAATTCAGCCACTTCCTCAAAATTTCCCTCATTTGTCGTTAAATGTCCATTTCCATTATATAATGTATTTCTATGTGTGGCCATATATTTAGTTTTATTGATATTTACTTCCAGTCCCAATTACTTAGTGCTACTCAATAGTTTGTGCGTGTTGGTCTTTAGTATCTTCTCACTATCGGCCAATAGTACTACATCATCAGCATAAACTAACAGCTTATTAATACCATTGAGTTTCAGAATTGTCTGTCGCCGTGACGTAGTCGGTAGAGTTCCTACCTTCCACTCCGGCGACCCGGGTTCGATTCCCGACGGGATAGGGGATTTTAAATCTCCACCTTGGGTCTGGGTGTGTGTCCTGTCCTTGTGTTTACAGGTGAGAATAAAATAAAGTTAACAAAAAAAAAGGTAAAACGAAAAGGTAAAAACAAGAAGGGAAAAAAATGTAAAAAATAGCTACCAGAGAGCTTAATTGTAAACAGCAATATTAAAAAAAAACGACGTAAGTTGCAAAATTCGTGTACTCAAGTACTTGTTGCGGCTAATGCAAGGTGAACAAACAATGCTTAGAGCAATTTACTATGACCACCAAGTTAAGAATATAGATACGAAATTCTGGACAGACGAGGGGACACCAAAAGATTGGGATACGTTGAGTATAGGAAAAGGGGTGTTTTGGTTGTACGAATATATGGAGAAAAATCGGGAGATACTTGGATAACTTATAAACCAATAAGATATTTTCGTTGATTGTACGGGAAAGCGTTCACTGTGCTTACAAAGAGACCTAAAAGAAGTTTGGGGAAAATAATCATATACCGTATGTATAGTCTAGAATTTAAAGAGAGATCAGGACTCGTTTGGTTTAGGTTGGGGGCATGGAAATTTCTAAAAATTATTGACGATCACGATATGCGATTATGTCTGATATGCGGGAGCTCTGAAGACGAAATATTAGGAAAATGTAACGATTTGGAATATTGTAGGTTGTTGCGGGAAATATTTCTAAATTCAAATCTTGAAATATTGGCATCCTACGAGTTAATGAATCCAGAAAATTGGATAAACGTGAGAAAATTTCTGGACAAATGGCGGAAAATAAGAAAAATAGTCATTCGTGAATAAATAAATACGTAAGAAAAATGTAATATTATTAATACTCAATAACTACACTTAGCTTAATTAATTTGCAATTTAATTGTAATTTTATCTATTTATTTTATTTTATTTCTATACATTAATCTATTGATGCGGGCAGTCAACACCACGTATGACTTGTTGCTCGTGCGATTCACACACACACACACACACACACACGTGTATATACACATATATACACAAAGGTTGTCCCGTTTATCTTGACCACCCGAAATAATTTTGTACGTAAGTACAAAGTGAAAAAAAAAATGTGTTATACAAAAGTTGATAAATTAAGATGAGTAAATAACACTGAGCAACAAAAAATAAACTTTTTTTTTGTCTTAGAAAGAAGAATATGTGATTATGGTAGTATTTTATCTCCTGAATTCAAATATGATATCGGTATTCCTCCATCACGCAAGGTTTCCGAGAGACAGGAATTTATAATTTCAAACACTTTAATGTTTTCTACATTCGTAACTACTACCTAGAAAGTAAGAAATGACGATTTTCTGCTATATTTCGCCTGTGGAGCATCCTTCTTGATGATCCAACAATAATCGGCCAGCATATTAGGATTCCATAGCTGAAATCTCCTGAGTTAGCTCATTTGGTTTTATTTTACAATGGACAAATGGACGAAAAAATGTTTATTAAAAAATAATTATTTAAATCCATTAATTGAAATTGAAATAAAAAACTGTGTTTGATGGAGAAGTTCCGAATACATATTTGAAAACACGATAAAAAAACTGCATTATGTACAACTATTGGTACTCATGAAACAAAAATCATGTTGACCAGTGTAATAGGCCTACTGATGGTTAGTGAACTTTGTAGTGTTATTCATTAACAAAATCAATGATCGAAAGTTCAACTTCCTACATTTCGGGGTTGCCAACCTAAATAACTATAGTGTAATATTACTTATTACAACCCACGTGCGGGAAGTAAAACCACTGCCCTTTATGTATACACAAAAATATATCCAAACGTGTTAATATACATTATATGAAAGAAATCACTGCATTTTAAATGAACTGAACTTTGTTTGAAACAATACTGTAAGATGACAACAAAATTCTACTGAAAACTCTTAGATTTTTTAGCTTTACGTTCAATATTCTTCTTTTTGAGGAAGCTAACTAGTGTAACAAAATCTGCAATATTGATACCTTCTTTTAAATCTATCATCGTCGCCATAATTGAATATTCGGACCACAAACTCGCTGGAGACTTCAGTGTTTCACTCCTAAGCACGAAATAAGCTACCATACTTTTTTTCACTTACACTACAATTTTTCTCCTCCAGCCACTTTCTGAATGAAATGTATGTTTTTTCATCATCATCATCATCATCATCATCATCAACAACAACAACAAGGATTAAGCCCAATAGCCTGTTCCGATCTCATTATAGGTCGAATTGGTCCTTCCATCTCTTCAATGGTCTTCCCAACAATCTTCTCCCTTTTGGTTTATAATTATACATTCTTCTTGATGTGCGCTGTTCATTCATTCGTAATACGTGCTGAAGGTAAGCATTTTGTATGTTTTTTTCATATCTTAATTTAGATTTCTCTGTCAATAAAGATGCACACCCAACTTCCCAGGCTTTTTCAAATTCGTCGTTTTGATTACAATCATTCATACTTGCAGGCATTTTATGCGAGATTGATGCCAAGGCCTGCTGTAATCTCAACAATTATTTTCGGCATTTAGCATATGTACATTGGCCAGACTATTAACGTCAGTCAATTGTTTATAATGAACGCAAATATCTCCAACAAAGATGCTATTATTTTACTATTATTTAGTATTTTGAAAACACTACCGCGCAAAAAAAATAATGTACAACTCAGGTTTGTGAAGTGTTTTACAGAATCTCGAAAATTAAAAACCTCGCTATCGCTCGGTTTTTAAACATTTTCCTCGATTCTGTAAATACCACTTCCCAATCTCGTATTGTAATATACTATTTCTTCGATGCGTTAATTAAGCACTCCAAGACTTGTTCAAAAATGTAACACAATGTGTCATTCTAATAAATAAGGTATAATCTTGTTAACGGAAACATTAAAGTAAGATTATTACTGCCATTTACAGTAATAACCGTATGAATTATGAACAGTAAAACATCCACATTAAGTTCGCAAACTGGTTATCATTTAACAGTGAGACGCGTGTAAAATCGTCAAATGAATGAGAACATTAATTTCTCTACTGTTACCGGCTGAACTGAATGTCATAGTTCTGCTTATTCTCTAGAGTTGTCGGAATATCTCGATAGACAATGTATTTAATAAATCTCCAGAGAAAAAAAGTCCAATGGGGTAAGAACAGGAGATCGAGTAAGCCATTGAACTGGCTCTCCACGACCACTTCATGTTTCCATTAATAAGTTTTATATATTAGAATGGTACATCGTAATGTGGATTCCGGAGTGGATGATCGTGTATCGATAATATTTTCTGTATTAAGATTTAAGATTTTTAAGATTTAAGATTTATTTAGCCTGGTGGAGTTAAGGCCATGTGGCCTTCTCTTCCACTCACCAGGACAAACATATATTACATAAGAATATAACAATCTTAATTAACTCTAATATTAAACACTAAGTAAAAATTTGATCAAAAGATAATATCTAATATACATATTACGATCTATAATACAATCAGTTAATATTAGTTAAAATTAAGACTAAAACTAATAATAAAATGTATACAAGCAAGACATATTAAATTGTCCCTGTCTAGTGTATATAAAAAACAGGAAAATAATGAGATATAGAAAACTAATTTTACGATTATACAATATTTAAAACAAAACAAATAAAACTATTTGTTATTCTTAATATTATTTACATAAATAATTAAATATATTAATATTGCTAAAAGAATACTATCAGTGAGGTGTATAAGTCATTTTGTTATTAAATAATTCTTTAGTTTGTTTTTGAAGGATGTTATAGTTTGACAGTCTCTGACATGGGGTGGAAGGGAATTCCATATTTTGGTAAGTGACACCGTAAAAGATAATGAATAATATACAGTGTGATGAGGCGGGATATAAAGGACAATGTGCTGATGGGATCGAGTGTCAAGATTATGTGTGTCGGATAGTCTGATGAAGCGGCGTGATAAATAATTAGGCGATGATGTGTGAAGTATTTTATAGAGAAGGGATAGGGAATGGACAGTTCTACGATCTCTTAGACGAAACCACGATAATTGTTCCAGGGACGGTGTAACATGGTCAAATTTGCGAATACCACAAATAAAACGTGCGCAAGAATTATTAGACAATTACAAGAGAAAATCCTAGCAAAAAATAAAGAACTAAATATGACCTTTATTATTTAGAGATGGCATATGACAGTGTACCTCGACAATTGTTATGGATAGCAATGAGAAATATGAATATCTGTGATAAATGGATTAATATTGTTAGGAGGATCTACAGGAATACAAAAGCTAAAGTAAAAATACAGAAAAAATTAACAGAGGAATTCACAGTGAATAAAGCAAGGATGCAGTTTGTCACCAATTCTTTTTACCATTTATTTAGACCAGGCTCTTAACTTATGGTATAAAAAAATGTTCTGAAATGGTTATTCCTATAGGAGGAAAAGTACTGCATTCATTGTTGTTTGCAGATGATCAAATAATTTTTGCAGGGGATGAAGATGATATGAAATATATGATAATAAAATAATGGAAGAATATAAAAAATGGGGACTGAATATAAATTTACATAAAACAGAATATATGTGTTTGCGAAAGGATGTGAAACAGGGAAAATAAAAAAATGTGAATTTTTAAAATATTTTGAAACCTTTTTGAACAAGTCTTGGAACGCTTAAGTTAGCATCGATAGAAAAAATGTATAGTGTCATTGAAGAAAACAAAGTTAGTAATAATAATAATAATAATAATAATAATAATAATAATAATAATAATAATATAATAATAATAATAATAACAATAATAATAATAATAATAAAATATTTTGAAACCTTTTTGAACAAGTCTTGGAACGCTTAATTAAGCATCGAAGGAAAAAATGTATAGTGTCATTGAAGAAAACAAAGTTAGTAATAATAATAATAATAATAATAATAATATTAATAATAATAATAATAATAAAATATTTTGAAACCTTTTTGAACAAGTCTTGGAACGCTTAATTAAGCATCGAAGGAAAAAATGTATAGTGTCATTGAAGAAAACAAAGTTAGTAATAATAATAATAATAATAATAATAATAATAATAATAATAATAATAATAATAATAAAATATTTTGAAACCTTTTTGAACAAGTCTTGCAACGCTTAATTAAGCATCGAAGGAAAAAATGTATAGTGTCATTGAAGAAAACAAAGTTAGTAATAATAATAATAATAATAATAATAATAATAATAACAATAATAATAATAATAAAATATTTTGAAACCTTTTTGAACAAGTCTTGGAACGCTTAATTAAGCATCGAAGGAAAAAATGTATAGTGTCATTGAAGAAAACAAAGTTAATAATAATAATAATAATAATAATAATAATAATAATAATAATAATAATAATAATAATAATAATAATAAAATATTTTGAAACCTTTTTGAACAAGTCTTGGAACGCTTAATTAAGCATCGAAGGAAAAAATGTATAGTGTCATTGAAGAAAACAAAGTTAGTAATAATAATAATAATAATAATAATAATAATAATAATAATAATAATAATAATAATAATAATAATAATAATAATAATAATAATAATAATAATAATAATAATAATAATAATAATAATAATAACAATAATAATAATAATAAAATATTTTGAAACCTTTTTGAACAAGTCTTGGAACGCTTAATTAAGCATCGAAGGAAAAAATGTATAGTGTCATTGAAGAAAACAAAGTTAGTAATAATAATAATAATAATAATAATAATAATAATAATAATAATAATAATAATAATAATAATAATAATAATAATAATAATAATAATAATAATAATAAAATATTTTGAAACCTTTTTGAACAAGTCTTGGAACGCTTAATTAAGCATCGAAGGAAAAAATGTATAGTGTCATTGAAGAAAACAAAGTTAGTAATAATAATAATAATAATAATAATAATAATAATAATAATAATAATAATAATAATAATAATAATAATAATAATAATAACAACAACAACAACAACAATAAGCATTTTTATATAGGCTACAGATTTTTAATGTTTGCACATCTTTCCGTGCCTGAAGTTTTCTTTCTCCACTCGTCACTATCTATCCACACCATACCCTCCAGTCCTCTTGTTCTCATTCCAGTTCCTATATCTTCTCGCATCCACGAATTTCGAGGCCTTCGTTTCCTTCTTCTTCCACGTGGACGCCATTGAAATGTGTGTTTTTTTTTTTCTGGGTAACCTTTCTTCTTGCATTCGTAGTACATGTGCATACCAATTTAATTGCTTATAAGTTAAGTGATCCCACAACAGGCCTGGAGGCCCTTGGGGTAGTAGGAGGTTAAGGCTCCCACTTTTTCTAGACAATCGGCACTTTATGTCAGCCGGGTTGTCAGCCCTGCGTGACGGCCGCCTTTACCCCCACAACAAGCGTCTAGTACTCATTTCCGTTAGAGGCTGAGTCGATCCCAGGGCCATAGTGCCGCCAGAGGGTATGGGACAGTTTAAAAATCCTGACCCCAACGGGACTTGAACCCTCGACCCTCCGGCTTGTAGCTCAGTGCCTTAACCACTACGCTACGTGCAATATATAAAAATCAATATTTGTTTGTTGGTTTGTTTGTTCGTATTCTATATGCGGCCATACCGTTGATCCGATTTTGATGGGTTTTTTGCAAAATGTTCAGGAGATTCCCGGAATGAACATAGGCTATAAGAAAGTTGTGATATTCAACCCCTTCACTCCTAAAAATCACCCTTTGTAGTAAAAAACGTGAAATAAAGTCCCTATTTTGACGCTTGAATGGCTTATGCTGCCTAAACCATAACAAATACACCAAATTAATGTACACAGAATTGAATATCTCACAAAACTCTACAAAAAAAGTCCGCGAAAGCATATGTTTATCTTTTACGGATAACTCACAATAACCATTTTTTGTCTTTCATTGATTCCAAGAAGATCGGGATAAGTAGATTCCTGGGCAAGCGTGCTTTGCCATACCGTTAATCCGATTGAGATGGGGCTTTTTGAAAAATGTTCAGCAGATTCCGGGAATGGACATAGGCTATAAGAGAGTTGTAATACTCAACCCCTTCACCTCTAAAAATCACCCTTTGTAGTGAAAAACGTGAAATAATGTCCCTATTTTGATGCTTAAATGGCTTACTCTGCCTAAACCATAACAAATACACCAAATTAATGTACACAGAATTGAACATCTCATAAAACTCTACAAAAAAAGTCCGCGTCAGCATATCTTTGTCTTCTATGGATAACTCGCAATAACCATTTTTGCATTTTTGTCTTTCATTGATGACAAGAAGACCGGGATAAGCAGATTCCAGCACACAGCTGGTGGTAAAAGCAAATTAACATTTATTTAGGAGTAGCAGCGCACGCCGGGTATTAGCTAGTATCTTATATAATCTACTATATCTCGTATGACTTTATTTCTTATTTTTTATAATTTTGAACATCTTGCTGCTCTCCTGAGTAAATCCATTTCCATCGACATAAGTTTTTGTTCTTAGTTTTTGTTGAATTTTCTAACTTCATCTCCATTTGTGACAGCATTTCTCACTATTGAATTACATATTTGTAATTAATTTTTTTCTGGTTATATGCCTGTTCCATAAGACTCCATTCGTCATTGCTGTTATTGTTCTGCCTTTATTTAATCTGTTCTTAATATCACTTTCTTGTTTATCCTCTTTATCTACTTTTACTCCCAGATACTAAAATTCATCACATCCTCTAATATACCCCTTTTGATGTTCTAATATTAATCTTCGGTTTCTGCTCCACACTCCACATAAAATGTTTTTCTAAACTTATGTTCAAACCCTAGTTATCGTATTCGTCCAATCATTTTCTGAACATAAACTCATGTCTGAAAGGAGATTATATATACTATATCCTGAAATATGGACACAAATGGAAAATAAAGTGTCGTTCTCCTTTCAGAATCTGAAGATAATTAATAAAGATCTTTACATCAATTTAATATAAATGCCAGAAAATACAATATGGAAATTAACACGAATAAGACAAAATACTTAACAATATCAAAAGAACCATTAAGATGCAAATTAGAAGTGGAAATAAAAATTACAGAACAAGTATCAGAATTTAATTATTTAGGTGTATTAATAACAAACACCAAACATTTAATAAAATAAGTAAAGAAACAAGCTGATAAAGCAGCACAAATATGATGATATACCTATGATAGATTTAATTTGGCGCAAGAAACACGTGTCAATAGAAAGCAACATCCGCGTGTACAAAACGATAGTTTCACCGGTTATCATAGGCTATATGGAGCAGAAACTAGGGCTGATACAACAACTAAACAAATAATAAGCACATGTGAAATGAAAATCTTAAGAACTATTCAGGGGAAAACATTACTTGATAAAATTCACAACACAGAAATTAGGGACAAATGTCATATTCAATACATAACCAAATTTATTATAGATAGACGAAAATATTGGAAGGGTCATATAGAAAGAATGGAAGAAAACCGACTTGCAAAAAGAGCTAAAGAAGATAGACCAATGGACGGGAGAAGAACAAGAGGAAGACCAGTCAAGAGAAGGGAGAAGAACAAGAGGAAGACCAGTCAAGAGAAGGATAGACAGCGAATGCACATCCAATACGTCTTCCTCCGAGAAATGATTTTGAAAATAAACAGGATAAAAATTCTATAAATTATGTGTAAGAAGAGGAAAAAGAAACTCCATGTCATCATATTCTTGGCAATTATTATCTGGTCATCCGCATATAACAGTGTATTATTGTATCTGTTGATCCATCTCCAACTGGTACAACTACAACAACAACAACAACAACAACAATAATAATAATAATAATAATAATAATAATAATAATAATAATAATAATAATAATAATAATAATTTTATTTTACCTGGCAGAATTAAGGCCTTAAGGCCTCGTCTACCACTCAACCAGGTTAAAAAAACAAAGATATTCTTACATTTAAATAACAATAAACAAAAATATTACATGGTATATCTACAGTATAATTATTATCTTCAGTATATTTTAATTTACTCTAGATTTATCGAATGTTATATAAAATGTGTCCACCGCTGTGGTCTCGAGGTAGCGTGCTGCCTTGTCACGCAGCGGGCGCGGGTTCAATTCCCGGTCGGGACAGGCTCCTGGGCGAAGTTTTTTTCGGGGTTTTTCCTCACCTATATGACAAATGTTAGAAAGCTTAGGGTCCAACGGTCCCGAAAATCACCCAGCCATCATTATCATCCTTATCATTATCATCAACATCCTTCATCGGTGTGGAAAGCAACGGGAAGCTACCACACCTATAATTCCCTAGTAAAGCTGCAAAGCATAGCATGAAAATGCTATGATTGCAGTGAAAGACCTGCCCTGGAGCAGAACACTTTGGAAATGGAAATATAAAATGCATCAGGTAGAAAAATGAGAAAAATAGTAAGGCTATAGAATAAATTTAGTTCTGGAGAAAAAAAATTAAGA
Source organism: Diploptera punctata (assembly GCA_030220185.1). Taxonomy (NCBI): domain Eukaryota; kingdom Metazoa; phylum Arthropoda; class Insecta; order Blattodea; family Blaberidae; genus Diploptera; species Diploptera punctata. Next base: position 1,901,154 of record JASPKZ010003862.1, on the reverse strand, counting down.
ACAAGAAATTGTATAGGAGTGACTTAAAAATGTTGTGTACCTTGTTAATGAATAACGGTACTAAGTTCACTAACCATTATTATTATTATTATTATTATTATTATTATTATTATTATTATTATTATTATTATTATTATTATTATTATTATTATTTTCCGCTAGTAGTTGAACAACTTTTATATAAAACAATTTTTCATTTGATACTTATGTACAAAGTTATTTCGGGTGGTCAAGACAATTGTACATTCTGTATATGTAAATATATATATGCATATTAAGATTGCATTGCTCAATGTTAAAGATTTAATTATAACATCGATAAAGCGTCACTGCTATAAAGTCAACTTTTATAAGATTCATGATGTGTTCCGTTGAGGTTTATTCAAAATTAATAGTTTTGAATCCTGCCGATGATGGGACAAGTCCCGAAAGCGCTACAGTTAAATGATAATTAAGTTGAGGAGACGGACCTTTCAGGCGAATATTCTATAATTTTATGCTATAAAGTAAAATAAATATTCTCTTTAATTTGCTTACTTGATATAGTCGGCTACTAGATGGCAGTGAAGACAGTGTTCTCGCGACATCTAGTAATAATGGAGAGTATAATACATATATAAGAAAAATAAGTGTTTGAATTGGATTCGCCTGGTAGTGTAATGGATATCACGCTGAGGTACAGACTCAGAGATCCGGGTTCGAATCCCGTCCAGGCATTTATGTTTCTTATCATACCATATATATATATATATATATATGTGTGTGTGTGTGTGTGTGTACTATACCCTGAAATATGGACGCATATGGAAAAAGAAATGCGTCTTAAATTACACTGCTCGACAAAAATGAATTTTTTTCTTATACAAGAATAAAAATATGAGATTTTAGAAGTATTTTTCATCCTGAATTTATATCATTTCAGTTTTTTTCCTATCAGGCAACAGTTTTCTGTGATATTCATTTACATTTTTATTATTTTTATACATTTTAATAAAATCCATCCAACTCTAACTCATTCTGACTTGCCTAGAAAGTGGTAAATAGTGATTTTCGGGCATATTTTGCTTCTGGAACATCTCTCTTCTTCTTGGCCCAACAGTAGTCAGCTAGCATATTAGAACTCCACTTGCCTTGGTACCTCTTTTCCATTGCGGAAATTTGCTGATGAAAACGCCCACCGTGCTCATCAGAGACAGCCCAAGATTTTCCGGAAAGAAGTCTAAGTGAGAGTGCAAAAAGTGAATTTTTAAGGTCAAAGAGAATGCTAAAATCAATTTTAAAATGTAGCTTTCACAAAAAACTGTGTCTGGTGGAATAATTCTGACTACATATCTGAATTCAGTATGAAAAAATGCACTAGATTCGCTAATCAGATTTCCTGTGAAGAAAACCTTGTCGACCAGTGTTATTACATACTTACTTACTCACTGGCACTATCGAACCCGTAGGTTCATGGCCGCGCGGACATTCGCTCTCCATACATCCCTATCCTGAGCTAATGCTTTCCAATCATTCCCTGTATAATTTACTTCCCTCAAATCATAGTTAATGTTATTTTCCCACCTCATTCTTGGTCTACCAACTGGGCGTTTTCCCTCTGGCTTTCCTACAAGAAGCTTCCATGCAAGTCTTTCATTCCCCATACTTGCAACATGTCCTGCCCATCGCAGTCTACGAGACTTAACTGTTCTTATTATATCTGGCTTCCTATAAAGACCATGTATCCAGTGTTATTACACATGTCCTAATTCGTAAATAGGCCCATATAAAGGAATTTTAACTTTTACTAATGTAAAATCAAATACGAATTTACATAGAATTACCTACCCTGATAATAAGATAAAAAAACTGTCCACAGTGGGGATCGGTTCAAGTTCTCAAGCGGACATGCGCGGAAGAGGTTAGGCTATACGTTTTATTGCGCGAAAGAAAAAAGGGAAACATGGGCTCACGTAATGCGATGACTCAGTGCCAGAAGACCCTAGTTCGACGTTCTGTATGAGACGTGACAGGGTCAGTTCGTGTTGTTCACCTTCAGAATTGCCTGACTCATTCTTCTTCCTAACTCCAACTCATTAAAAGACAGGGTGGCACATTAAAGTATCTTAAAATTGTCCTAAACTGCAAATTATCTTAATTTATGTTCCAGGAGAATTAGTGGATCACAAAATCTTACACTGGGCCAATGGACCCACATAAACTAACTTTTTATGTAAATTTGTAATATATCATCATCATCATCATCCTTCACGGATTAGGTTTTTTCACATCTGTTCAGCCCAACGCTTTCTTGGTCTTCCCACCGATCTTCGTCCTACAGGATTATACATCAGTGCCATCTTTGTTATCCTATCCTCAGTCATTCTTTGCAGATGCTCCTTCCAATTGTTCATGTGTTCTTCTATTTGTTGAAGAAGTGGTTGTACTTTTAGTTCCTCTCTAACATTCTCATTTCTAATATATTCTTATCTAGTACAATCTTTCTCAGCCCATAGGAATCTCTTTTCCGCTATCTGAATTTTACTTTTTTCTTTTGCCTTCAGGACCCAGGCCTTACTTCCATACATCGCCACTGGTAGTGCCATCGTCGAGTAAAATCTTAGCTGCGTATCCTTTCTTACTTTGTTCCTCGTTTGATCGTTCCAGATATATGTTGAAATTTCTGTATTTTCTTTTATATATATATGAATAAGAGACTTTTCTTGGGTTTTCCGCGTCTTGGTTGGATTCAAGTTCGGTCTCTGGCCACTGATTCCGACGTTTCGGCATGATCCCACCTTGATAATGGCATGTGGGATATATATATATATATATATATATATATATATAATGTGTTTGTGTGTGTGTGTGTTTTAATACGCTTAGCATACAGTTCGATGCTTTTTTTTTTAATTTTTACAATATACTGTGTCATCAAAATAAAGTAAATAACTAACCATCTTTGAAGAAATTGGGAATGAGGGAGGTGAAGAAGTCTGTTCAGAATATGATTCGTTGGCGGCTTTGTGGATGCCCTACGCTTCTTGTAGCTGATAAAGGAAATTATGATGATTCTAATACATTTGAACTACTCTCTAGATGCAATGTATATAACACAGAAAAAATAAAAGGTCTGGGTGGTATTGTACAAGAGTATTCGCAACACGAAGTTTTTTTTTATTCACCAACAAACTTGAGATGAGTATCGTTTGAAATATGCGCATAAAATGTGAAGAATGTCGGAGGAAAGAAAGAAAATATCAAATACTCAGTCAGGGCAGGTCAGTTTGTGGAAGCACGTCATGTCCTGCTAGCTGACGGTCAATAGTTTGACCTCATGCTGAGTCACAATACACTGCCATGCCGGTTCATCAACATTTTAACCAGGGGAAACTATATCCCAAATATGGACACCAATTTTGCACACAAATATATTAATTTCAACTGCAGATTCCTCAGCCCAACTTCGGTCGCTAGATTTTAAATTTTGCAACATATTCTCCACACTCTGACAACTATTCTACAGTAAAAGCTTCTTATTCGGGGGGGATATGTCCGCAAATATGGTGCGAATACAGAAACTGCGAATATGGAATGGTAATTTGTATGGGTCTATAGGGGATACGTTCCAAGGTTCCAAAATAAAATAAAAAGTAACAAAATAAATCAATTAATGAGAGATTTTGAAAAAAAATCTATTAATTATTGCTGTCAGGTTTAGGCAAGGGCTAAACTAAGTTAGTAAATTGTTTTCCTGCTTTGCCGTTTTTAAAAGCTCTTTCAATTCAGCTGTGAATTCAGAGATATAAATCCTTATTTTATCTTCGGATGTCTTGATAAATCGTACAGTTGATTCATTTAACACTGAAACAGGATGTTATAGACGCAAACGACTCGTCACCGAGTAAACGGACAAGCATTTTTGGTTTTACTTTAAGCGGTAACACTATTTTTCTCTCCGCTTCGGAACTAATTTTCTTTCCTCTTATTCGACAATATGAATTGGCAACAACGCAGAAGAGACACGTGTTGTCCAATCAAAATTATTGCAATGAATGACAAGTAGAAACAATAAAAAAAACACCGATTTTGACGAGGGCTGCATTTATAACGGACATAGCGGCACGTGAAATAAGACGGCGGTGGCTTTTAACAACGAACTTTAGGCTTAGTGACAAAGTTTGAATATTAATTTCTCCATTTGGTTTGAAACAAAAATTAGGGACAAATGCCACATTCAAGACATAACCAAATTTATTGTAGATAGACAAACCATGGTATCTTTATCTTGTCGTGGTGGAGTGGCTTGCGTGCTTAAATGATCGCGAGAGCTATGCCGGCGGTAGCATTGCTGCCGATAGGGTTACCCATGCCGGACTGGTCGAAGGTGATAAGCCAGACGAAAAAAAGTACCTTGGTCGAAAGAGTAACGATCTTTCACCGTAAAAATACAACCGTCAAGAAATGCGGACATGGGTTCAACTGGGGTAAATTTTTCCGGAGGTCAAATAGTCTCCCATTCTGTTCTCCGGGCGGGGACTACTTCAGGGAACCCGTGCCAAAGTAACATTAACAATGATTTGAGGGAAGTAGATTATACAGGGAATGATTGGAAAGCATTATCTCAGGATAGGGAAGTATGGAGAGCTTATGTCCGCGCGGTCATTAATCCACGGGTTCGATAGTGTCAGTGAGTAAGCCAGTAGACGAAAATATTGGAAGAGTCATATAGAAAGAATGGAAGACAACCGACTTGCAAAAAAGAGTTAAAGAAGATATACCAATGGACGGGAGAAGAACAAGAGGAAGATCAGCCAAGAGATGGATAGACAGTGAATGCACATCCAATACGTCTTCCTCCGAGGAGTGATTATGGAAATGAATAGGCTGAAAATCCTAAAGGCTAAATTATGATTAAGAAAAAGAGGTTCTTCTTCTTCTTCCTTCCAAGTATTAGGCCAAGGCCTGTTACGATCCTATAGAAAATTTTCCCTTATGGGAAATTCTCGTATAAGACTTGAAAGCATAATAATAGTCCCTTCGATTGGTTGCTGGCGGTTTAAATCGCTTTTTATAAAAGTCGCCCTGGCACGTGCCTGCAGTTAAAAAAAAATGTTGCCGATGCGTTAATAAAGGATAGTAATCCCTTTAACATACAGATTGGATCCGCGAATAAATACATTTTTAGCCGTGAATACAGTAACTGCGTCGCAATTTTTAACCCGCGAATAAGGGAACCGCGAATAAGATTCTTTTACTGTATTACCTCCAATATCCACTTTCACAAGAAGCATTTAAATATTATTATCTGGTCTTCCTAATAGTTATCTCCTTTCCTCAAAGGTTTCCAAATAAAAACCAATTAAAGTAATTATTCTGTTACCCATTTGTGCTGTATGACTGGCCATTTTAATTTTCTAGAATAATCCTGATGATATTAGGACAATGAAATAAATTACGAAGTTCCGTGTTCGAAGCTTCCTCCATTTTCAATCCCTATTGGACTGGAAACTTGTCTTAGGATCCTATTTTCGAATATGTTTAGTTTTCTTTGTAAGAGTCCATATTTCACATTCATATAGTATCACCGAAAATATTATGGTTTTATAAATTTAATCTTTAGAACAAATTCTTCAAAATTCTTACACTGTACGATGTACTTAATCACAGCTGTAATTTGAAATAAGATTAAAAAAATAATTCGCTAATTATTTTTCTTTAAGTTGGTTTTGCGTTTATATTAATAATAATAATAATAATAATAATACTAATAATAATAATAATAATAATAATAATAATAATAATAATAATAATAATAATAATAATGTATTATTATTGTTGTTTCATAAATTTAATCTTTAGAACAACATTTTCCAAACGTATCAGAGACTTATTAGCCAATCATTTATTATTATTATTATTATTATTATTATTATTATTATTATTATTATTATTATTATTATTATTATTATAGTGTCATGTAGGAAAAGTGAAGACATTGAAAAGAAAGTAAATACATTTTTTGCGCGATAGTGCGTTTTGTCGTACTTACAGCAATGGCGACCATGATTGAAACTTCAACTTCCTACATTTCCGGGTTGCCAACCTAAATAACTATACTGTAATATTACATATTACAAACCACATGTGGGAAGTAAAACCACTGCCCTCTATGTATACTACGTACAATGCATATACAATAATATATCAAAAAGGTATGTTAATATACATTATACGAAACAAAACACTGCATTTTAGATGAACTGAACTTTATTTGAAACAATATAAAACTATAAATACGTACTAACGGCCATTTTATTAAATAATAATGGTCACACGGCCTCCTGTACTTTCAACTAATAAACATTCCCACACTGTTAACGTTACTCAATTGTTTATAATGAAGGCACATATTTCCAACAAAGATGTTATTATTTTACTACTATTTATTATTTTGAAAATACCATCGCGCAAATAATAATGTAGAACGCACGTATGTGAGGTGTTTTACAGAATCTCGGAAATTAAAAACCTCGCTATCGCTCAGTTTTAAACATTTTCCTCGATTCTGTAAATACCACTTCCCAACCTTGCACCGTAATATACTGTAATTATATGTGTCGCACCATAAACGAAATCTCAAGGGAACTAGAAAGAAGACATTTTTAAAACGTTATAAAACAATGGAGGTTCCAAACACTAATACATGGATTGGAACACTGGATCTTAACTAAAAACCAGGAACGATGAATAGAAACTTCAGAAATGAGTTTTTCTCAGGGGAGTAGCTAGCTATACAATAGCAGATCGAAAACTAAATGAAGATATACGAACAGAACTAAATACATAGATGTACATAATAAGGTAGGATTGCACAATACAGAGACGAATGAATGGACCACATCAATAGAATGGATGAAATGTAGGAAGTAAAAGATGGACAGGCCAATTCTAACATGAGATCGGAGCAGATCTTAAGATCTAATACTTGATGCTGATTATTATTATTATTGGTAATAAAAGATTCCGGACTATGTGGCCGTGGTCTATAACTGGCGTTTCTTCCAGACGTTTCTCCCTCAACTGCGGAGGGCATCTTCAGTGGCGAGCGCTTACAGCTGTTGTTTCCCTGTCGTAGACTCGACAGCATTCGCAGACCACGGCCACATAGTCACATAGTCCGGAATCTTTTATTACCATGATTACCGGCCGTGAAAGCCTGCATTCCACTATTATTATTATTATTATTATTATTATTATTATTATTATTATTATTATTATACTCTTTGGAGGCTCTGCTGTAATCTATTATGAACCTTCCGTTCAATTTTATTATACATCAGAGATTCTTAAACGAAATACTTACATTTATAGGTCTATAATTTTATTGTGTGCTACTAACTTATATGCTTCTAGCTGGCCCGGCGAACGTCGTATCGCCTTTAAATATTTTTACGTTAATTTTTCTGATGTTTTAATAGTTATCTGTTATTCGGGGCGGAAACAAATCCAACAAATCAAAGATCATAAAAATCGGTCCAGCCGTTCTTGAGTTATAAATAGGGTAACTAATCCGACTTTGTTATATATATATATATATATATATATATATATATATATATATATATACCAAAGTCGGATATATATATATAAGTCTCGGCCACGCGTTGCTGCGGCTAAGGTATACGTTAAATTATGTTGTAGTAAACTAAGTGAGAAATCTAAATCAGAAAGCTTTTGTTTTACAAATTTTTTTTAGTTCTGGTACGTTAACTACACCTGGTATAAATATGGGTGGTGGTTTATGTGGAAGTGGTTTTGTTGATTGAGATGAATGTATGTTGTCTGCATTCTTAGTATCGTCCATAAGTGAATCATAAGGATTATATACATTTATTGATGGAATATTTTGAGGAGACTTGCTGATTTCATTATATTACTTTCGTTTTTTTCTACAAACTTGTTGGCAGTTTCGATTCTCATCGTCATCAAGAAGTCTCTGTATAGTAATATCATCTTGTGATATGTTATAGTCATCTTGTTTTTCATTTAATTGAGGCATGAAGATTGTTTCTGTAATAGTAGGCATATTATTATAACTAACAAACTTACTTACAATTCTGTTATTCCGTTCCTTAGGACCTTCACGTGTTTTTAAATTGACATTCTTCTTAAATATAAGATTTATGTCACATAGGCCTATACCAATTTGCAGAAATTAACTTGATATCTTATCATTCATGGTCTCTACAACTGATTCGCCATATCGTTCAATGTCCCTTCTCGGTCCAGTTAAATTTAAATTAAGTTGCTGTCTTTCAGCCAGATACTTAAAACTAATACTTACACACCAAATTAATACTATTATAAATAAATTGAAAATAAAATAAACACTGAACATACTTAAATTATGAAATAATCAATATTTGTAATTCAATTGAAATTCGCGGTTGCAACAAAAAGCACAGCCACCTGGTTAAATGATAAACCAATTAATTACCTTACACGGCCATCTGTTAGAATCGTATGGAACTCACAGATAATTATAACTCTTGTTAAATAATAAACAAATAATTTGCAATAAAAATAATGCGACTATAAATTTAGTTATAAACTTCCCTAAGTCTCAAGTTGGATCAAACTGCGCACAGTGCGCAAAATTTTATTAAAATCGTTTCAGTAGTTTAGAATTCCATCGCAGACAAACAACGTGACACGTAATTTTTATATATTAAGATAAGCAAAGTTCAATTTATCTAATTTTAAACTTCTCACCAAATTATTCGTTTTGAATCTTACTGTTTGTGCAAAAATATATATTGCTTTTTCATGTGGATTTAACAGTCCTCAGAATGTTCATCAGCCATTAATGATCATATTTGTGGTCCTACGAAAATTCCTTCTTTCAGTTTAGCCTCATTGACTTTGGGAAAATTTTCGATTTCAAGCACAAAAATCCTTCAGAAAGTTTATCCATAACTTTGACGAAATCTTTCATTGCTCCTAATTTAATATGCAATGGAGGTAATTATATTTTTCAGGATTCACTAAAGGACATGTGACAAATGTTTCTGGCCAACCTGAGCAGTCTGGTCTTTTGATGCTTCAGCATGACATTATATATAATTTACTTGAATACAACTTGAATAAAATCACTAAATATAGAGTAAAGATTCCTATGAAAGGTCAAAGAGAATGCTGAAATAAGATTTTAAAAAGTAGTCACAAAAAAAAACTGTGCCTGATGGAAATAATTCTGACTACATTTCTGATTTTAGCGTGAAAAAATTCAGTAGATTCATTAATCAGATTTATTGTGAAGAAAACCTTGTCGACCAGTGTAATTATAATTTAATAGTTACCCCTAAAAAACAGATCTAAGCCATAAATTGCTACTTGTGATTTGACTAACTTCTTCCGTCATTTTGTTACATTTAGATCACTATCCGCTTGAATGTCAACTTTTCATCATCAAAATCATCTTCATCCTTGCCAGGTATTAGCCCCAGAAGAACTGTTACGGCCTGAGAAAGCGGTTTTCGTGTCATCTTAAGGAGTAGTGAAGTGTCTCATATAACCTCCCCTACTCAATTCTCAACCTCATCTTCTCGTGGTGCAACCTGTTTTAACAAACGAGGCTCTGGGGACCGAGTCATGGCGGTATAACCATTCCTACTAATACTGTGTAAATGCAGCATTGAAGCAGGTCCAGATGCTTAAAGATGGCAACGCCATCGCTAGACTTACCACCTCCTTGCTAGCAACTAGTTGGTGGGACATTCTATTGTTTTCAAGCCTGATAAAGGGATGTCAACTTTTAAAAATAAATAAAAACACGTTTGCAAGAAAGCAGTTTAGTTTTACATGCATTATGCCGTGATATTATCCGGATAGATCACTAATTAACCGAAAACTCAAACTTTCGAATTTTTGTGGGTTAGATCTCTTTTCGGGACAACTATTCAATTTTTTCGGTCATAAGTAATTACTGAAGTGTACTTGTTGGTTACAATTTTGGCAGAGGACTATCTTTTATTTTCAATCTGCGGCCCTGCACCTGATTAGAAAACATATTTCTGACCCCCAAGTTCATTATAATTGCACACCATCGCATTATTTCTTTCAGTAATTTTCCATTCTACATTCTTATTATATGATCGTACCATTATAGGCCTAATCTTCTTTCATATAACTTCTATTGTATATATATTTTTTGCGCAATAGTGCGTTTTGTCGTACTTACCAACAATGGCGACTATTATTGAAAGTTCAACTTCCTACATTTCGGGATTGCCAACCTAAATAACTATACTGTAATATTACATTTACACCCGCGTGCGGGAAGTAAAATCCACTGTCCTCTATGTATACTACATACAATGTATATAAAGAAAATATCCAAAAGGTAGTGTTAATATACATTATACGAAACAAATCACTGCATTTTAAATGAACTGAACTTTATTTGAAATAATATGAAACACTGCGGCCATGTTATCAATAATTGTTCTCAAGGCCTCCTGTTGTTTCAACTAATAAGCATTGCCCACACTGTTAACGTTAGTTAATTGTTTATAATGAATGCAAATATTTCCAACAAAGATGTTATTATTTTACTATTATTTATTATTTTGAACAAATCATCGCGCAAAAAATAATATAGGCCTACAACGCACGTTTGAGAAGTGTTTTACAGAATCTCGGAAATTAAAAACCTCGCTATCGCTTGGTGTTTAAACATATTTCCTCGATTCTGTAAAAACAACTTCCCAACCTCGCATCAAAATATATTAATGTATTCATTATCCATATTATTTCTGCATTGTTTTGGTTCATATTTTATTTGAAAAATTCGGGACACTGTGTAAACATTGGTCCACAGTGTATTATTTCCTTTGGTAATTTTCCATTCTTATTATTTGGTCGTACCATTATAATCTTCTTTCATGTAACTTCTATTCTACCTCTTTATATATTCATTATGAATATTATTTCTGCGTTGTTTATGGTTAATTTTTAAATTTCAAATCACGGGACGCTGTATAATCATTGGCCCACAACGTATTTGTTAATTGTGATGACATATGTTAGCATATCATAATCCTGTGTTTTGGAACAAAATGGCGTGTTGCCAGTGAGATAGCCTTGTTTTGTGACATGCGTGATTAGTTTCCGGTTGTGGGGGTGGACCATTCGTTCCACATGAACCATCTTCAAGACCTTCGCAATCACAACAATTAAATGGGAATTCCAGTCCATGTCTTCATTACAGGCACCACCCACGTCCAGTGCAAAAACAGTTTAAATGCCTCTATATAGGCCTACTTGCATTATCGTTTATTTTATGAAACATGGTGAAACATATAGAAAAGCAAATGACATTTTATCCAAATTCACTTAGATTTCAACAATGTTTTATACACATTTTCGCTCTAATATTGATTACACTTCCCGCACTGTTAATTGGCAATTAGGGACCGTTACTTATTTGTCGTCGTATAGCCTAAAGGACATCTCACTCTACATTCCACCCATAGTATAAACCTGAAAGAAAACGCAGTCTCTGTTGTTTGTATCAGTGTTGAGATAGTTTCTGTAGTTTGCTACAAGCAGCGATAATTTTACAGTCAATTATAAGCTTAGTTAACTCTCCACAGCTGTGGTGTCCAGGTAGCGTGCTGCCTTGTCATGCAGAGGGCTCGGGTTCAATCCCCGGGCGGAACTAATTTCCTGGGTGAGGTTTTTTCCAGGCCTTTTCCTCCCTCTAAGATAAATGTCAGGAAACTTTAAGGCACAAACGGTTCCTGAACATCATATGGCCATCATAAAATCAACGTTCACATTCGCCTCAGATTAAATTTAGGATTAAGGACTCTCCTGGCGCACCACTATCATCATCATCCATCATATGATCTGGGCGGCGTAACACCCCGCCTTCCAGGCATCCCGACCTCAGAAGTAGGTTACAATGTCAGGAGAGAACGTCAGATATGTCCAAATGATAACCTGGGGCATTGAATAAAAAGTTTAGTTAACTTAGAATCATTTCTAAATAAAACATCATATTAAAAATGCCTCTTCAGATTTCCTCCGTGAAGATCCGAACCAGCGCAAGTCCCGTAGCTCTGCATCAATGCATCTTCTCTTAACCACTCGGCTACGGAGCGGGACAACTACTATTTTCAGCATGTTGAAAACTTGCTGTTTCCAGGGACTATTTAACTCATGCCACAAATGGGAGTCAATGACCAATCACGTTACAATGATTTTTTATTTACAACAATCACAGTCGTGTTTCGCCTAGAATTTACCAACTAAAGTTTATCATAATAAAGAAAGCACCTCCTTTTTTTAACATTCTGACTAGGCCATAACATTATTTTTCAGTGACAGACCCACTAGGAAATACAGCTACCAGATTGTATATAGACCCTATAGTGCATGAATGTCAACACATACCGCATCCGGGAGTTAATATAAAAACATTTGTAGCAATTGATTATACCACCAAAAAAATTAACCACTGTTTGCACTTACTTAAATGTATTTTTTTCCCAGAAAAATATAATTGCCATATTTACGTCATAAGACATCAGAAATGAATTAATATACAGTTTGATGTGTTTCATTTTTTCTACACTAGAGTACATTCTTACAATACTACGTTCCTTTGGCAATAAATAATATGATTTGGTTGCAGTGACGAAGAAAAGAAGCAAATGAAGCGTACCAATCGTTTCTCATTTGTTTTCAAACATCGCCGTTTACATTAAATATATAAATATTTTAAAATAGCTATAGTTGAACAATGATTTGTGAGTAAACAGCTTAATTTTATTCGTTAAATAGTCCTAACAAATGTCACTCTTGATTTCCAAATTCTCTAGATAAATTCACTCCTCACTTCGTGAGTCGTGAATGGATCGATAATTTGGAAATCACTCGTGGCATTACTTAAGATAAATCATCTCCTTTCAAATCTTCCTCACAATAGACCATATACATATACTAAGGTGGTTTTAACTGGCGGATGGAATTGAAAATATTAAACTTTGAATGAATCCCCCTTGTTAAATTTAAAAAAAGTTAAAATAGCTATTGTTGGATTGTTTCTTAGATCAGTTGGAACATCCATTCATAATTTGTTAACATGGCTGAAGAAGGTTCGGTTGTTCCGAAACAGCTGGCACTGAATTATATCATAAATATGAAAAGCAAATAAAACTCACTTACTTTCCTCACGGGCACTATCGGCGACCCGTAGGTTCATGGCCGCGCTGGGACATAAGCTCTCCATAATCCCTATCCTGAGCTACTGCTTTCGCAATCATTCCCTGTATAATCTACTTCCCCCTCAAAATATAGTTAATGGGTTGTTCTCGAGCCATCCTCTCTTGGTCTATAAAACACTGGGCGGTTTGCCGTCCCTCTGGCTTTCCTACCAGAACTGGTCTCCATTCACGTCTTTCATTCCCCATAGCGCGCAACATGTCCTGCCCATCGCAGTCTACAAGACTTAACTGTTCTTATTATATCTGGCTTCCTATACAGACCATGTAGTTCGTTGTTATGTAGTCTTCTCCATTCACGTGTCTGTTCATCTCTCTTTGGTCCAAAAATTTTTCTAAGTACTTTATTCTCAAATACTCGTAATCTCCTTTCCTCCCTTAAAGTAAGAGTCCGTGTTTCGCACCCATATAATATAACTGGTAGAATAATAGTTTTATATATTTTCAGCTTAACGTTTTTTGAAAGGAGTTGGGACATCAAAAGTCTCTGCAATGCATAATAGCATGCATTTCCAGAATTGAGCCTATGTTTAATTTCTTTGTGCGTCTCATTCCTATTTGTGATTATTGTTCCTAGGTATTTGAATTCAGCCACTTCCTCAAAATTTCCCTCATTTGTCATTAGCTGTCCATTTCCATTATATACTGAATTTCTACGTGTGACCATATATTTAGTTTTACTGATATTCACTTCCAGTCCTAATTTCTTAGTGTTACTAAATAGTGTGTGCGTGTTGGCCTTTAGTATCTCCTCGCTATCGGCTACATCATCAGCATAAACTAACAGCTTATTGATACCATTAAGTTGTAAGCCTTCCTCATTCTCTAAAGATTTAATGGCATGCTCTAGTACAAAATTAAATAGTAGAGGAGATAGTGCATCTCCTTGCTCCAACCCATTCTGGATTACAAAAGTGTCAGAAAACTGTTTGCCTACACGCACCCTACTCTTTGAGCCATTTAGACACATTCGTATAAGTCTAACTAATTTTTTAGGAATTCCGAACTCCAGCAGGATACTATATAACTTCTCGCTCTTAATTGAATCATATGCTTTTTTGAAGTCTACATATAGTTGATGTCCTACGTTTTATTTTTATTTAATTAATAATTAAAATATCGTCTGATTTTAACGCGCCACCTCTAATTCTTTTACTTTTTGGCCTAATTTGATAACGTTCAAATTTCAATTCATAAATTAACATTAACACCTGCCGCACTGGACTAAATTTATAATTTATAAATATTGAAAGAAAAACTTAGGCCCTACACCAAGAGCATTCTTCTATTTCCTTAAGCAAGATAAATATATAAATACATATCTTCAAATAAGACTGTATGAACGAAATTAATTAACATAATAAATCATTACCATTTTAACAATAGGCTATTTTCTTTTCGATGTCTCCTTTTTTTTAAATGCCTGGTTCTAGTTCAATGCGCCACGGGTTCCTCGTCATAAATTTCAACAAAATGGACTTTAAATAACTTCTTACAATTAAAGGGGGGGAAACAGAGGGTGGGAGGATGAAATACGAAAAGTCGAAAATAAGGAACAACCTAATATATATTCAATATTAATAAAATTCATATCAAATTCCGTTGAGGTAAATAGTCATAAGATAAATATTAAAAAGTACCTGTTGGCAGGTACCGTCGACCTCACTTTGTTAAAATGATGTATACAAAATATTGACTTAGGCCTTTCGAATGTTAACTTCCATCATCAGCAAGACGCGTATGAGTTGGAAATCAGTTCCTACTGGAGACGCATCAGGACCTGCAACGTCTACAGCGTCTTAACTACTAGTAGTCCATATTCGTTATGCTGATGATAGAAGTTAACATCCGAAAGGCCTACAGTTAATATTTTATATACATAATTTAACAAAGTTGAGGACGACTGCACCTACCAACAGGAACATTTTAATTGTTATCTTATAACTAATACATACATATATATATATATATATCCAAGCCGTCGTCTTGTAATTCCGTCCGGCTTAATCATATGAGTTTGCTGAGAAATATTTTTTTTTCATGGTGGAAGTGAGGCCTGGGTCCTGAAGGAAAAAGAGAGAAGTAAAATTCAGGCAGCGAAAATGAGCTTCCTACGGTCGGGGTGAAAGGTTGTAGAAGAGAAGAATATATTAGAAAATGATAATATTAGAGAGGAACTGGAAGTACAACCACTTCTTCAACAAATTAGAACACAAGAACAACTGGATAGAGCAACTATAGATAATGACAGATGATAGGATACCAAAGATGGCATTGATGTATAATCCTGGAGGATGAGAATCGGTAGGAAGGCCAAGAAAACGTTGGGCTGAAGAAATGTGAGATCGGAACAGGCAGAGACCTAATATGTAAAAGAAGAAGAAAATTAAAATTATAGATATTTTTTTTTTCATTGCCTTTTCGGTACCTAGCAAGCAGGAAAGTTCATGAGATTCGTAAACTTTTTTTTCGAAAATATTTTCATGGATACAAACTCTACAGCTATAGTCCTGAATTCGCTAAAAGAAGGGAAAATGTACATTACTACATTGGTTGTGCTAAGTAAAACCACAACTTTTTTTTTCTTGCAAATGTGATGTAGGTAATTCTTCAATCAAATAAGCAGCGAGCAAAATGTCGAGAGATCCTTAAGCAATCAAAACAATATCTTGACTATTTCAAGAATGTCATTTAAAATCCAAGGTTATGGAAAGTTGTATAATGTAAAATTCTAATCAGTTACACGATAAACATAGTAATTAGAATACTGAAACCAAATCAGAACATTATCTCAGCAAATTTCCAAATGGTGACAGAATAACAACGATACGGTAGAAGTAGTCAGGAACTGAAACTAGGCTTGTCCATTATCAGAATTGGGACATATTTTTAGAAATTATTTTAAAACAGTAGCTTATAATGGTTTTATGAAATATAATGGGGTTTATTTTAAAATGTCTAAAATTGGATTTAAACAACTCAAACCAATGGTTTAAGTAATTAGGGATTATAATAATATACTTTTTAATTTTTTACAATTCCACAGTAATTTTAAACACTTTGAGTCCGGCGGTGGTACTAGTACCACGGTATTGAAATGACACTGAAGCCGGAGAAAATTAAATCCCTCGGCATGCCTGTGCCGGCAAGTTTACAGGGGTGTTTTTAACCAGAAAAACACCCCTGTAAATCCGCCGGCACAGGCATGCCGTGGGATTTAATTTGCTCCGGCTTCAGTGTCATTTAAATGTCGTGGTACTAGTACCACCACCGGACTCAAAGTGAACATACTTGTGGTATAAAATATTTTATTTATATGTATTTTGAAAATTGTATAGTACAATAGTTTTATTAATTAGGACTTATTACTAATAAATGAGTTCACGTTCCGTTACAATAATTTATTGAAGAGAGTAACAATGTATCCTATGTCCAGAGTTATAGCACTTCATTTTTTCCCCTCCATTAATTTCTATCTTCCCAATAATAGTAGTTATAAATATAAATAATAATAAATTAATATAATAATAATAATAATAATAATAATAATAATAACACACATAATAATAATAATAATAATAATTAAAATAATAATAATAATAATAATAATAATAATAATAATAATAATAATAATAACAATAATAATAATAATAATACTAATACTAATAATAATAATAATAATAATAATAATACTAATAATAATAATAATACTACTACTAATAATAATAATAATAATAATACTAATAATAATAATAATAATAATATATTGGAACATTTGGCGAACCAACCAGCAATAGGAATGGGACAAGATTAACAGATTTTGCTATCTACAATGAACTGAAAATAACGAATACCTTTTACAATCATAGAAACATACATAAATATACCTGGCATCGTCAGGACTCAAAATCAATCATTGATTATTTCATTGCAAATAATAAGATTTTTAAATTGTTTCTCGATGTCAGAGCCTACAGAGGATATGATATTGGTTCAGATCACTACCTAGTAGAAGCAAGAATAAGATTTCCACCAAGATGGTTAAAAAAGAAGAAACAACAACAGAGCATAGAACAAAAGTACAAGGTAAAATTATTTTATGATGACAGCATTAAATGGTTATATTCGAGAAGAATTCAGCAATATATGGCTACAACTCCAGAAAGTAATGATGTCGAAGAAGAATGGAAAAACATTAAAATGATAATTCAAAATGCAGCTAATGAAACTTTAGGAAAAGTAAATATACAACAAAGAAGAAATAGAATTCTAAAAATCTGGGATGATCAAATAAAACAATTGATTGAAGAAAAAAATGCAGCTTATAAAAAATATTTGAACACAAAGAAAGTAGAAAATGAAATAGAATTCAAACGCTGTAGAGCTATTGTTAAGAGGGAAATAAGAAAGAGACATAGGAAAACATGGTTAAATTTTGTTACACATTTAGAATCAGATTTGCATAAGCTCCAACCTAATGCCTTCAAAATATTAAAACATTTGAATAAAGATATTAAAGAATCTACCAAAATTAATTGCGGAGTAACAAAAGAAGATTTTTTCAATTATTATAAAAGTCTTTGGACTGACAATAGCTATGAAGATACAATTTTCCGAAATAATAATGAGACAGATTCCATAATATCATTGGAAGAATTGAACAATAGTTTAAAGAAATTAAAAAATGGGAAGGCAACTGGCACAGATGGTTTGAATTCTGAATTGTACAAATATGCAGGCAAACAGTTCCATGAAAGACTGTTGTCCTTCTTTAATAATGTATTAAAAAATGCAGATATACCACAAGAATGGAAGACAAGCATTGTTATACCCCTGTTCAAGAAAGGAGACAAGAGAAAAATGGACAACTATAGGGGAATCAGTTTGTTAAACACATGCTACAAAATTTATGCAGACATTTTAATGGAAAATTGAAAAGTTTCAGTGAAAAATTCCTTATGGAATGTCAAAATGGATTTAGGAAAGGACGATCTTGTATTGATTCAGCATTTTCTGTTAAACTATTGCTTGAAAAAAGAAGAGAATTCAACTTAGAAACACATTTTGCTTTCATAGATTTTGAAAAAGCATTCGACACAGTCAAGAGATCAAAACTCTTAAATATATTGGAAGACAGAAATATACCAAATTTACTTCGGCAGAACATACAAAATATTTACAAAGACAACACCATAAAGATTAAATTAAATAACAGATTTTCTGAAGAAGGAATTATAAATCGTGGTGTGAGACAAGGCTGCCCCCTATCCCCAACACTCTTTGCAATTTATATCAATGAAGTAATATGTTGCTGGAACAAAACATATAAATTTGGAATAAGAATATCAGAAAATAGAAAATTAAACACCCTATTGTTTGCAGATGACCAAATAATAATAGCAAATTCCGAAGATAATCTACAGAAAGGTCTGTATGAACTTAACAAAATTACAGAAGAATATGGATTAAAGATATCTACAGAAAAAACAAAAATTATGGCATTTCAAGGTGTAGATCCTGTCAGAAGTAAAATTGTACTGGACAATAAAATTTTGGAGCAGGTGAATAATTTTACATATCTAGGATGCAATATCTCATATGAAGAAGAAAAGGATGTAAATGCAAAAATATCTAAATTTTTAAGAATTTTAGGGTTAATAAATTCTATCTTCAAGCCACAGTTAGTCCAAAAGCATTCAAGACTGAAAGTGTATAAAACACTGGCTCTTCCAACTCTTTTGTATGGTAGCGAAGTATGGACGTTGAAACAGAAGGATATACAGAGACTTAGATCTGCTGAAATGAGATATCTTCGGAGGACTGCAGGATACACACTACTAGATCACAAAAAAAAAAAAAAAATGAAGACATCTTAGAAGAATTACACATGGAATCTTTAGAAAACAAAATTTCTGATTATAAGTCAAGATGGATACAACATGTTCATCGAATGGAAGATCACAGAATACCCAAACTAATGTTAAGATATCAACCTGCAGGAAGAAGAAGACCAGGACGTCCACTCAAAAGACTTCTGGATGGTGTTTCTCTTGAGGCCGAAACAGGTCAACAAATGGCCTAAATTCGTGAATGTACTATGATGATGATGATGATGATAATACTAATAATAATAATAATAATAATAATAATAATAATAATAATAATAATAATAATAATACTAATAATAATACTAATAATAATAATAATAATAATAATACTAATAATAATAATAATAATACTAATAATAATAATAATACTATTAATAATAATAATAATAATCTCTTCCTTTTCTTCTTCTTGCAAGGATTAAACATTTTTGGTTCGTTCCGGCTCCAAGTATTATAGCTGCTGTGTACATCTCTTTCATGGGCGTTCCCGATCTCTTTCTCCTCCTCTTGGTTGATAGTTCAGACTTTTCCTATGTAACCTGTTGGTATCCATTCTGCAGACATGTTCAAACCATTTTCTCTTACTCTTCCATTTTATCTGTCGAACTGAATATTTGTAGTTTTTTACGGATATCTCCACTTCGTTTTTTATCCATTAAAGTATATCCAACAAATCGTAAATATTTCATTTCTGCTGCTTCTATTCTTTTAATTGACTGTTTATTCAGGGTCCATATTTCTGAGCCATACAATACTTTATAAAAATTTAAATGTGTTTCTTTTCATACTTTCTTTCCCGGTGTTTTTTTAAGGGTACCACATAAATATTGAAATATGTATAATTCATCATTTATGTATTTCTCTCCATTACAACCTAAAGTTACACCTAGCGTTTTGTCATTTAGTACTATTTTTGTTCTTTCCATTTCTTTGCCACACTGGGTCATTACTTTAGTTTTTGTTGAAGAAATTTCTAGGTTGTAATCTTGTGCAATATTATTTAATTTAAATAATAATTAATGAATGATTTAATTCAATTATTAGGAGAAACATTTACAACCAGGAGATTGGATGGACCGACAAAATTGGCTATTAGGAATCGGACGATGTCAAAGACATTAATCAACCGATGATCTATCTATCTAATTCAATTATTTAATTTAAATAAATAATAATAATAATAATAATAATAATAATAATAATAATAATAATAATAATAATAATAATAATAATAATAATAAAATAATAATAATAAACAAAATTGAATTATTATAATATGTGTAATAATAACAATAATAAAAACAAAAATAAACGAATAAATGTGCGTGTGTTCTAATGGTATCCACTGCACTTTACGTGCTTCGGGTTCCGCGCTGAATGGATAGATGACGTTAATGTAGTCTGTTTTCAATTTTCGCACCACTCCGGCAGACAGCTTTTTCGTAGGCCTAGATGATGTATTATTGTATTGTATACAAAGGGGAGTATATGACGAGTGTATATTCATATTCGTGTAGTGTAAAGCGTGTTGTATGAGGCATGATGATGATGAGAAGGGAGAAGATGAAACCCGGACCGGCACGTAGCCTACTTATATTGAAAAACACCAAGAGGGCTGCCAGGCTTAACATACCCATCCGATGGACGAATTGTTATAACGTTGACCACCAGCCCATGAGGTTGGTATAAAGGTATGTACACATATGCGCGCCGCGCGCGCGCGGCGCGTGTTATGTTCGTCGAAATTATTAATTTCAACGAACCTCCTGCGATCCATAGGAAACCCACAAACCTTCAGTAGACATTTTGCAGAGCAGGTGTAACCAACGATGTCTATTCCCTTTCCGTTCTCCCGCTTGTCCTGCATTCTTTCCCAAAAATAGGGACATTTTTTTTAAATGCCGCGGGACGCGGGAAAAATTGTTAAAAATCGGGACTGTCCCGCCAAAATCGGGACGTCTGGTCACGCTTATTACTTATTACATCTTATAACTTTATTTATACTTTTTCAAAAATTATAGCATTAAAGGAATTTAAAAAAATATATGATTTGTATATCCATCCATAGTAATTCTGCCCGAAGGCAGGTCCTTCACTGAAATCATAGCATTTTCATGCTATGCTTGCAGCTTTACTAGGGAATTGTGTAGGTGTGGTAGCTTCCCGTTGCTTTCCACACCGGTGAAGGATGATGAGATGATGATGATATGCTAATGATAAGGATGATGATGATGGCCATATGATTTCGGGGACCGTTTGGGCCTTAAAGTTTTCCTGACATTTGTCTTACAGGTGAGGAAAAAAAACCCCGATAAAAACCTCACCCAGAAAAACTGCCCCGACCGGGGATTGAACCCGGGCCCCGCTGCGTGACAAGGCAGCACGCTACCTCGAGACTACAGCGGTGGACATGATTTGTATATATATGTTTAAAATTATTAAGAATCTATCTCACCATAACATGGCCTTAATTTTTAATAAAAATATACATGATTATTATACTAGAGGTTTTACTTTATTGCACAAAGATACTGGTTTCTAAAAAAAAGGTATAAAAGGGATTCGTTATGCATTAATCAACCATTAAAATAACTACTTACCTATTGAATATCAACATTTCACGAATGTTAAACATTTTTCTAATTGTATTAAAAAATATTTTTTCTCATTGCTTTCTTAGTTAATTTTGTTAATTTTATTATTATTAATATTATCCTGCTTAAATATTGTATTTATATGTGTATATATATTGTGCATCTATAGTAGTTTGTATTACTTAAACTTATGCCTGAATTTGTTTTCTTGTTTTTATTGTTAATTGTTTTATGACCATTATTTTTTGTATATTGCCCCTTAACATGAGCAGTCTTGCTCTTTGGAGTCTTTGAAGAGATAAATAAATAATTAGCAATAAATGTGTTTATATATTGTATTGTTTTTGTGATACTTCATACATAATATTATGAAATGAACGTCTTAAATAAATAATGTTTTCTAAATAATTCTAATTTATTTATACAATTACAGTACGCACGAAAAAAAAAAACACATATCATTGAAAAAAAAACAGGCATCTCCTTTCAATGATTTTTTAAAATGATCCTTATGTTGTGGATTCCCACAATAATTGCTTGCTTCCATAAATGTCAACAAGTTTTAACACGTTTTCCTCTGACCACTCCATACTCAAATAATAGGTGCGCACCGAAAGCAACGAACCTCTCAGGTACCCGTCCAAATCTAAACAGCGAACCATCAAAGTGTTCGTGGAAAAAACCGACAATGAGTGGATCGTGGTGAGAGACGCGCGCGCCGTTCGCGCGCACCTTAAAACCCCGTCCAAATCTGACGAACATGGTGCGGCGCGCGCGCCGTTCGTGTTTGCGGCGCGCAGGTGTGTACGTACCTTAACAATTAAATTATTTTTTCGACATAAGGACATAGGCATAAATCGTTTTAGGGGCTCTCTGGGATCAATGTTAGGCCTATATTTTATATGGACTCTGTATTGTAATTATTTTCGGTAGAATGTATATTTGTACAACTTCAAAAAATTCCATGTATAAAATTGTACCCTTCATTTGATATCTTGTCTTTTCCCAGGGAACTTTGCAAATCTGTAATTTGTTTGTTTTTTGGTCGATGTCCAATTGTTATAACGTTTCCGACTACAGTTCATGAGGTCCCGGTTCGATTCCCGATCAGACCATAGAACTTTTACCTTAAAATTAATTATTTCTGTGGTCGCCCATGATCTGGAATTTAGCTTAAGGAATCTCTTGGCGTTTCATTATCATTTGTCTCCCATCGTAGCATCGGGGTAAAGTAAAACTCTACCTTCTAGGTGCCCCAACCCAAGAAATGTATTACAATTCCGCCAAAGCCAATGAAGAAACTCAGAAATGTCATAAAAGACAACCTGATGGCATTAGAAAAAAAACTTTTAAATGCTTCTTAAAGAGAAGTACAGGTGTCTTAAGTTTGGGTACCCTCCATCCTAAATAAACAAATACCGTACGTACTTTGAGATATAGCGTTATACGTAGATTGGCTTGACCACGGGAATGCAAATATATTGATTAGGGCAGTTATCGCAAGTATTTTATCAAGAGAGGAATGTATCTGTGGAAAACCTCGCTAGACTTCTAACTAGCTTGCCAATATAAAAGAGATTCAATAGTCAGGAACATTATTCTTTGTCTGGGACGCGTGCTCAACATCTTCAATCAAAGTTTGAGGAATTTTCTAAAACAAATAGTCATCAAAATTCTAGTCCAACTCATGTGAAATGTAAAACGTAACAAAGAAAATAATGTGTTTTTGAGTAGTTAGAATATTGTTATGCTGAGAGCGTTACTAACGGAGAAAAAAGTGACTAACGCCCAACAATTAAGACAGCGCGAAATTAATCACCGCACGCAATTTAACCTTAGCGCAAGGTGAAGGCAGGTGTCCAATACTTCCGTTTATAATCATTACCACAATGAAGAACTATAGCAAATCGTATTTTTTAAGCAGGGTATAAAAAAATATGACAATGCAGAACATACTTTTAAGAAAACAGGTCTTGTTCCGTGATTTTTTTTGTGTTGGGGTGGTTATTTTTAAATATTTAAAAAACAATAAAATTTTTTACCTGTTATGGCAGTCGTCCTCAACAAATTATATTTGTATAAATTACTAGCTAATACCCGGCGTGCGCTGCTACTTACTTACTTACTCACTGGCACTATCGAACCCGTAGGTTCATGGCCGCACGGACATAAGCTCTCCATACATCCCTATCCTGAGCTAATGATTTCCAATCATTCCCTGTATAATCTACTTCCCTCAAAATCATAGTAAGTGTTGTTCTCCCACCTCATTCTTGGTCATAAAAACTGGGAAGCGGTTTTTCTCTTTCTCGGCTTTCCTACAAGAAGTTTCCATGCACCGTCTTTCTTTCCCAATACGCGAGCAACATGTCCTGCCCATCGCAATTCTACGGGACTTAACTGTTCTTATTATATCTGGCGTCCTATAAAGACCATGTAGTTCATTGTTATGTAGTCTTCTCCATTCACCTGTCTGTTCATCTCTCTTTGGGCCAAAAATTTTCCTAAGAACTTTATTCTCAAATACTTCGTTAATATCGTTTCCTCCCTTTTTTTAAAGGAAAGAGTCCATGGTTTAGCACCCTGACATAATCTAATTGGTTAGAATAAAAGTTTGATAGATTTTCAGATCTTAACGTTTTTTGAAAGGCGTTGGGACATCAAAAGTCTCTGCAATGCATAATAGCATGCATTTCCAGAATTGAGCCTATGTTTAATTTCTTTGTGCATCTCATTCCTATTTGTGATTATTGTTCCTAGGTATTTGAATTCAGCCAATTCCTCAAAATGTCCCTCATTTGTCATTAGCTGTCCATTTCCATTATATAATGTATTTCTACGTGTGACCATATATTTAATTTTACTGATATTTACTTCCAGTCCTAATTTCTTAGTGTTACTCAATAGTGTGTGCGTGTTGGCCTTTAGTATCTCCTCGCTATCGGCTACATCATCAGCATAAACTAACAGCTTATGGATACCATTAAGTTGTAAGCCTTCCTCATTCTCTAAAGATTTAATGGCATGCTCTAGTACAAAATTAAATAGTAAAGGTGCGCTGCTACTCATAAATAAATGTTAATGTGTTTTTACTACCAGCCGTGCACTTTTCGGGAATCTGCTTATCCCGATATTCCTGGCATCAATGAAAGATAAAAATGGTTATTGTGAGTAATCCGTAAAAGATAAACACATGCTGTCGCGGAATCTTTTGTAGAGTTTTTTTAGATGTTCAATTCTGTGTACATTAATTTGGTGTGTTTGTTATGGTTTAGGCAGCGTAAGCAATTTAAGCGTCAAAATAGGGACTTTATTTCACGTTTTTCACTACAATGGGTGATTTTTAGTGGTGAAGGGGTTGAATATCACAACTCTCTTATAGCCTATGTTCATCCCGAGAATCTTCTGAACATTTTGCAAAAAAAAAAACATCAAAATCGGATCAACGGTATGGCCGCACATAGAATACCAACAAACAAACCAACAAAGAAAGAAAGAAACAAATAAATAAAGAAAGAAAGAAAGAAACAAACAAACAAACAAACATTGATTTTTATATATAAGATTCAGCTAGGCCTTTTTGCCCTCCATGGTATAGGCCTATAAACACTTAAAAAAACAATCTAATTCAAGATAATCTTAAAAAAACAAATCTAAAATAATGGTCGAAAGAGTGACGATCTTTCACTGTTAAAAATACAACCGTCAAGAAATGCAGACATGGGTTCTACTGAGGTAAAATTTTCCGGAGGTCAAATAGTCCCCCATTCGGTTCTCCGGGCGGGGACTACTTCAGGGAACCCATGCCAAAGGCTCAAACACAGAGACATGGAATGTTAGGATTTTATAAATATCAATAAAACTAAAAAAATGGTCACACATAGAAATACATTATATAAATGGAACTGGACAGCTAATGACAAAAAATATCATCGTTATATCATCATTATGAACTTATTTAGGTTTAGGTTGTTTGAGCCCTATTCCTACGAGATCTCAAGATGTGGTTATTCAGTCCATCTTAATTTTGGTCTTCCTTTATCTCGACGTCCTTTAGGTTGATTTTGTAATACTAATTTAGGAAATCAGAAAAGTCCATTCTTTGGACATGTTGTAACCAACTGCTTTCATAATTATGATTATCTTTAACTACATTTTGAACTTTTAATTTATCTCGTATAGCCTATCTGTGTTTCTTTGTTTGTCAATTTTTGTCAAACCTAGCTCATCTGTGCCACTTGCAAGTTTTATTCCATTTTAGAATTCAGGACGCAATTTTCGTTGCTATATTTCAGTCTTGAATTTGCAGTTACAATGTGTAATCTCAATTTCGTTGTGGTTGACATTATTTGTTTATCACAATTTATTTTTATGACTCCATTTATCGTATTGTATTTCTGGATAATAAAATATACACCGTGTCCACAAATATAGTATCATGCTTTAAACTACTACAACGTCGCTTTGGATAATCGTATCTAAATGAAATTGGTGATAATCAAAAGAGAAACTCAAAAAAGTTTTTGTTATACCTCATAGACATTGAATGTGGCCCCCACGAGTGACACTGCAAGCATTCACAATTAACCTGTCTCCTAAATATCCAGCAATGAACCCACATCGACCACAAAAAATGATTAAATTTAGTTTAGTTTTTATATTGTCTTCCATTGTTCTCCATTGTCAACAATTGACTATTACAAAGATAAATATTAATTAGTATTATAACTGTCACAGTATTGATGATCGGGGCAAGAGGTACTATACCAGGATTCGTAGCTAAATTTTGGAATTTCTTAGATTTGGACAGAGTGTATCTTCCTAAAATTGCCATCGCTACCATTAGAGGGCCAATTTCAATTTTAAGAAACCATCTTTACAAAATTTCTATTTTATACACTGCTCAAAACAATTAGAGGAACACTTGTAATAAATTGAATAAGTAATTGTTTTTTAAAGCTGTGATGCTGAAAGTTGGACAATATGTAAATTGAATTATTAATTTTATCATTGGATACAAATTTTAAAGATCCATGTCCTAAATACAGAGAAATTACCTCAAATAACAAATATAGAGAATTTTTTTATTTTGGAAGGCACTGGCCACTTCTAATTGGTAAGCTTCCTGATGTTGCTATAGTGACGAATGTTGATTATTGCCTTGTTTATTGAAGTCTCTGACAAAATGCGGCATTTAAATGAGTTTGAAGTGTATCATGCTCTACATCTTTTACGACAAGGTCAATCTCTGCGACAAGTGGCTAGAGAGCTAGGGGTTTCTCCTTCCGTGGTGTCCAGGTTACGCAACAGGCACAGAGAGATAGGTCAGTATTGTAGAAGACGTGACCAGGGCCGTAAATTTAAAACAAACCCCCCAGGATGACAGATACGTTGTTCTTTATGCTCTTCGACAGCGTACAAAAACTGCAAAAGACCTGCAGAATGACCTTCATATGGCTTCCGGAATCCGGGTTTCAGAACAAACCATAAGGAACAGATTAAGGAAAGAGAATATTCGTCCAAAAAGGTCCGTTAAAAAATCGCGCTTAACAAATGGGCATAAAGGCAGCAAGACGTACGTATGCTGAAAACCATGGTGATTGGAACCTGAACCAGTGGGAGTCTGTGCTCTTCTCGGACGAATCCAGGTATCGTCTTACACGTTGTGATGGTCGATTGAGGGTGTGGGGATGGCCAGGAGAAAGATTTTCTGCAGAGGCTGTACAGGAAATTAATAGATTCGGAGGAGGTTCCATAATGGTGTGGGCCGGAGTTATGTACAAACAATCGTACGGACCTTGTACTTGTTCCCCAGCTACTGAATGCTGTCCGGTATATCGAGCACGTTCTGGAAGAGCATGTAGTACCTGCTGCCATTGGAGTAGGCCCTTGATTTCTGTTTATGCAGGATAATGCCAGGGCACATTCTGTGGCTGTCACCAGGGATTTCCTGAGGAGGAATGAAATTGAGGTAATGGAGTGGCCAGCGGTCAGCCCAGACCTAAACCCTATTGAACACTTGTGGGATCTTCTAAACAGGAAGGTCAGGAACCAACATCAAGCTCCACAAACTCTGCAGCAACGTCGGGATGCTCTGAAGGAGGAATGGGAGAAATATCCCGCAAGAGGAAATCCAGAATCTTATTGGGAGCATGCCACGAAGGTGCCAAACTGTCATCGAATGTCGTGGAGGCCATACACGATACTAACTCTATATAACGAGTGTTTGGGTTTAACTTTGAAAAATAAGCACAAGATTCAATTGCTTACATAGAGGAATTATTTGAAAAGTTAATTGTCAGCGTTATTCATTTGTTTTTACTGACATGAGCAATAAATAAATAAATAAATAACCACAAATAATGTACTTTATTAATTTCATATTTGTACCTTTATCCAATGAAAAAATATTTGCATATTTCATAGTGTTCCTCTAATTGTTTTGAGCAGTAGTATGTATACTTCAATTACTATTTGAAATTGTTTAAATGTATTTAAAAATGTATTTTTAATGTATTTACATAATGTATTTCAACAATTTCGAAAATTAATTGTCTGTATCACTTTGTCCTTGAGGCAATCCTCTAATGAGGAAAGTTGCATATAATAAAACAATAAAATTCACAAAACTTTTTGAGTTTCTCTTTTGATTATCACCAATGTCATTTAGATACGATTGTCCAAAGCGACGTAGTAGTAGTTTAAATTATGATACAATATATTTGTGGACACGGTGTATAATACTTAAATAATAACCTAGATTTAATTGAAAACATAATTATTTTTATAATTTACAACCTTGTGATAACAATAAATTGAATTCTTGCTAAGAGACTGGTATAAATTAAATTAATACCAAGAAAAAATGAGTTACAGGAATAAATAATTACAATATTATTATGTTCCTAGAAGGACAACGATTGTTATACATCATACATTAGTTTTACAATATGATATGTTGAGAGAAGTGCATGCGCCACCCACTAGAACAGTTTGTATTTCTGGCTAAATTGTATGAATTACTTCAGACCACCTACAGTATGTTATAAAAATGTTTTTATTTTACTAGGGCATTCCATAAGTAATAACAACACTGTTGTAAATCAGCGATCCTAGTGGTGGTCATTGTAATCTTGTAGTACGTTGTTAATAAGTTTTTGCTGTATATTATCACCATTATTTAAAATATCACATTATCACATAGTCCACCGCTTTGGTCTCGAGGTAGCGTGCTGCCTTGTCACGCAGCGGGCCCGGGTTCGATTCCCGGTCGGGACAGGCTCATGGGTGAGGTTTTTATTTCGGGGTTTTTCCTCACCTGTAAGACAAATATCAGGAAGCCTAGGATCCAACGGTCCCCGAAAATCATCCGGCCATCATCATCATTCTTATCGTTATCATCATCATCCTTTAGCTACAATTTCCTAGTAAAGCTGCATAGCATGAAAATGCTATGATTGTAGTGAGAGACCTGCCTTCGAGCAGAATTGGATTATCACATATGAGGATTCATCGATCCTAGAAACCACCACAAATGAAGAATTTCTTCTAGAAATAATACAAATTGACATCGTCAATTAAAAGAATGGACACATCACCCAACACTTGGAATTTACAAGAATTCTCTCACTATGTGATGCAAACTGATCCATAAACCATGCCCATACGGAAATGTATAGTCTGTTCATAGAATCTGTAAAGAAGCTGTCGAAATAAGCCACCTATGCAGGAGGTGGGCAAAAATGCACGGCCAATGAGGCCGCGGAAGTAAGTGCAGGAGGGAGAACAGATCACGGGGCATTATTCATTTCGCTCTTGAGCTTCAAGCGAGAAATATTTCTAATCGGAAAGCTGGCGAATTTCTCTACATATTCCACGGACAGAGTATAGACATCAAATTGAACGTACGCCATCATGTACGAACCAAGAAAGCAAAATTACGTAAGAACAACATATCACAATGAACCACAATTACATCTTCCTGATTTCAATATAAAAATTACTGCACAGTAGAGTGATTACTACAATATATACAACTAATAATAGAAAACCAGCTTTTAACAGTAAATATAAATTATATGTAAAAAGAATGACAGAAGAGATTCCCAAGAAGAATATTAGAATGGGTGCCACTTGATAGAAGAAGAAAACGGCCAAAAATAACGTGGATTGATGGTATTTTGAGCAGCACGAGGGAAAAAGGTTTGGACGATCGAGACTGGAATGACAGAGAGATGTGGAGGAGAATGACAGTAGATTAATTGGGTGCAGGAAGATGTTGTGAAACATTGTGAAAACTAGTAAATAAATAAATAAATAAAATTAGTGAGAAAACATATAAATGAAGCTCATATTCCTAGACGGGAGCAACAATTGGCCTACGTTTCATTGTGCAGTTGTTATTGATAGCAGAGGACAACGTCTGTCACGAGAGTTATGATTTCTGGGAATAAATTAAAGTCTAGGAGTGTGTTATTGAGGAGTTTGCATGCAGTGCCATAGGCTGCACCGGACATGTTCACTATCATGCATTTATTCATTTGTTTCGCAATCCTACCACACGATCCACCTGGGTTATTGGTACACATAAAACAAAACTTTTATAACCAGCTCGCAACACGATAAAGTCCTTAAGATAAAAAAAATGTATGTATAGCGATGGAATTATCGATTGAGTGAAATAATTAATTTAATAAGAACATTTATTTATATGGACTATTTAATTCATGCCCCAAATGGGAGTCAATGACCAATCACGTTTCAATTATTTCTGTTTTACAACCAATCAGAGTCGTGTTTCACGAAATATTTATCAGTGTTATATTGTTATATTTACCATATTAAAGAAAGCTCCTCCTTTTTAATATTCTGAACAGGTCTGACCATTATTTTGCAGTGACAGAGCCCGTGAGAAATACGGCTACCAGATTGTATATATAGTGCATGAATGCCAACACATGCCGCATGCGGGAGTTAATATAAAAACATTTGTAGCAATTGATTATACCACCAAAAAAAGAAACCACTGTTTGCACTTTTTTTAAATGTATTTTCCCAGGTAACAATCCAGAAAAATATAATTGTCATATTTACATCATACGACACCAGAAATGAATTAATATACAGTTTGATGTGTTTCATTTTTTCTCCACTAGAGAGCATTCTTACAATATTGCGTTCCTTTGGGAATAAATAGTATGATCTGGTTGCAGTGATAAACAAAAGAAGCAGATGAAACATACCTATCGTTTCTCATTTGTTTTCAAACATCGCCGTTTACAGTAAATATATAAATGTTTTAAAATAACTACAGTTAAATAATGATTTGTGAGTAAACAGCTTAATTTTATTCGTTAAATAGTCCTAACAAATACCACTCTTGATTTCCAAATTCTCTAGATAAATTCACTCCTCACTTCGTGAGTCGTGAATTTATCGATAATTTGGAAATCACTCGTGGCATTACTTATGAAAATCATTTGTTTACACATGTGATTGATTTTAAGTCATGTTATTTTGCTACCGTCTATCAGCTTATTTCTTTCTGTTCAGATTTGTTTACAAATTGTTTATTTTAGGAAGTAATATTTTGAGGTTCTTTTAATTAAGTTTTTTTTGAGACTGGGAACATCTTACCTCAAATTAATGTTGCTTTATTCTCGAACATATTTCGATATAATCTTCTATATCATCTTCCAGATGTTTCCAGTCTCAAAAAAACTTAATTGTTTACAAGTCCGTAATCTTTGTTATCGGAATATCCATTTGGGAAATCATAAAACAGCAAGAAAACTGCTAACTCATTGGCACTTTTGAACCGTTGGGTTCATGGCCGCGCAGACACAAGCTTTCCACACATCCCTATCCTGAGCTAACGTTTTCCATTCATCCCCTGTATAATCTACTACCCCCAAATCATAGTTAATGTTATTCTCCCACATCATTCTTCGTCTACCAACTGGGCGTTTTCCTGCTGGTTTTCCTACAAGAAGCTTCCATGTCTCTTTCATTCCCCATTTGTGCCACATGTCCTGCCCATCACAGTCTATGAGACGTAACTGTTTTTATTATTATATGGTTTCCTATAAGGATCATGTAACTCACTGTTAGACATTCTTCTCCATTCGCCTGTCTTTTCATCTCTCTTTGGTCCAACTCTTTTTCTAAGTGTGGAATGCAGGCTTTCACGGCCGGTAATCATAATATTAAAAGATTCTGGGCCATGTGGCCATGGTCTATAAGTGGTGTTTCTTCCAGACGTTTCTCCTTCAACTGCGGAGGGCATCTTCAGTGGCGAGTGCTTCTAGGCGGTGTTCCCTTGAAGTAGACACTCACAGTCGAGTCTACGACAAGGGAACATCACCTAGAAGCACTCGCCACTGAAGATGCCCTCCGCAGTTGAGGGAGAAACGTCTGGAAGAAACACCAGTTATAGACCACGGCCACATGGCGCGGAGTCTTTTAATATTACTTTTGCTAAGTACTTACTTCTCAAAAACTAAATAAATGTATCCGGTTGAAATCTAAAACATCATCATAAGTAATGCCACGAGTGATTTCCAAATTATAGATAAATTCACGACTCACGAAGTGAGGTGTCAATTTATCTAGAGAATTTGGAAATCAAGAGTGGCATTTGTTAGGACTATTTAACGAATAAAATTAAGCTGTTTACTCACAAATCATTATTTAACTATAGTTATTTTAAAAGATTTATATATTTAATGTAAACAGCGATGTTTGAAAACAAATGAGAAACGATCGGTACGCTTCATCCGCTTCTTTTGTTTATCACTGCAACCAGATCATACTATTTATTCCCAAAGGAACGTAATATTGTAAGAATGCCCTCTAGTGGAGAAAAAATGAAACATCAAACTGTATATTAATTCATTTCTGATGTCGTATGATGTAAATATGACAATTATATTTTTCTGGATTATTACCTGGGAAAAAATACAGTTAAGAAAGTGCAAACAGTGATTTCTTTTTTTGGTGGTATAATAAATTGCTGCAAATGTTTTTATATTAACTCCCGCATGCGTCATGTGTTGACATCTATGCACTATATATACAATCTGGTAGCCGTATTTCTTACAGGGTCAGTCACTGCAAAATAATGGTCAGACCTGTTCAGAATATTAAAAAGGCGGAGCTTTCTTTAATATGGTAAATATAACACTGATAAATATTTGGTGAAACACGACTGTGAATGGTTGTAAAACAGAAATCATTGAAACGTGATTGGTCATTGACTCCCATTTGGGGCATGAGTTAAATAGTCTATAAAACTCAACAGTTTTGAAAACTCTGGTCAGTTAAACAACCAATCAAATCTAGAGCTAAAAGTTCACTCAATTTATAAAAATGCACTCCACAATTAAAAACTCATTCCAGTAAAACAAAATAAACTTCATATAAAAAGGCTCACATCAGTTTTAAAACCATAACTTACTTCGAAAAAGTCCACGGCTGTGGTCTCGAGGTAGCGTGCTGCCTTGTCACGCAGCGGGCCCGGGTTCGATCCCCGGTCGGGGCAGTTTTTCTGGGTGAGGTTTTTATCGGTGTTTTTCCTCACCTGTAAGACAAATGTCAGGAAAACTTTAAGGCCCAAACGGTCCCCGAAATCATATGGCCATCATCGTCATCATCATCCTTATCATTATCATCATCATCATCATCCTTCACCGGTGTGGAAAGCAACGGGAAGCTACCACACCTACTATTCCCTAGTAAAGCTACAAGCATAGCATGAAAATGCTATGATTGCAGTGAAATACCTGCCTTCGGGCAGAATTACTATGAATGGACTTCGAAAAAGTCATAAAGCCAAATAAAATTCTATATTCCCACCGTTAATGAAACCTCCAGTCTACTCCACTCCGTTTATTAAAATCGAATTAAGCATTAATATATCGATATATTCTCGGTCCTGTTGAAAAAGCAAAGTCCATTTCAAGAGATCAAAGTAAGTTCTAAAATGAACTCCAGTTGGAAAAGCGAAGCGCATTAAAAAATCAAAACCAAATTGTATAAGAGCAATCCAGTTCCACAAACAAACCCCGTTTCAAAAATAAAATAAAGTTCTAACAGGTGAGTCTACATTCTTTTTTCTAAAAAAAAAACAGCAAATTTCTGATAATGTTCCGAACTGTTTAAAACTCAAACAGGAGGGACATTGAGAATATATTTGGACCGCACATCAGGGCATGGCCGCCAATAGCTTGAATAAATGAAGGGAATAAAACTGCTACTTTGGCTAGGTGTGAGATGGAAATTAATAATTCATATGTCAGTGATATCATAGTGACCAAACCGAATACTCAATTCGGCGTCCACAGAGTGATTCATATGTGATCACGACACTACAACAACCGTGCAGTGCATTTCACTTTAAGTCCCGCTGTTTTATGACATCCCTCATTTAAATCCATCAACACCCTCTTCTTTGAATGTTAAGTAACATCTTCGGTCATTTACATGTGTCAGTCCCTGTTTTCAAGCATATTCGGTATCCGTTACTTATATCACTTTATTGCATCCTTCACAATATAACTGCAGTTTACAATAAATGGAAAAACATGTATATATATATATATATATATATATATATATATATATGTCTCCACCGTTGTGGTCTCGTGGTAGCGAGCTGCCTTGTCACGCAACGGGTCCAGGTTTCGATTCCCGGTCAAGACATGCTCCTGCGAGAGGGTTTTTTCAGGGGTTTTCCTCACCTGTAAGACAAATGTCGGGAAGCCTAGGGCCCAAGGGTCCCCGAAAGTCATCGGTCATCATGATTATCATCCTTATCATCTCACCGGTGTGGAAAGCAACGGGAAGCTACCACACCTATAATTCCCTAGCAAAGCATAGCATGAAAACGCTATGATTGCAGTAAAAGACCTGCCCTAGGGCAGAACACTATAAAATAGTATATATATATATATATATATATACTAGAAGTCCCGGCCACGCGTTGGTGTGGCTAAGGTATACGTTAAAAATTAAATTATGTTGCTGTCTTTCAGCCAGATTACTTAAAACTAATACTTACACACGAAATTAATAATATTGAAAATAAAATAAACACTGAACACACTTAAATTATGAAATAATCAATATTTGTAATTCAATTGAAATTCGCGTTTGCAACAAAAAGCACAGACATCTGGATCTCTCTTTGTTAAATAATAAACCAATTATCTTACACAATTACCTTACACCGCCATCTGTTAGAATCGTATGGAACTCGCAGATGATTATAACTCTTTAATTTGCAATAAAAAATAATGGGACTATAAATTTAGTTATAAACTACCCTAAGTCTCAAGTTGGATCAAACTGCACACAGTGTGCAAAATTTTATTAAAATCGGTTCAGTAGTTTAGGATTCCATCGCGGACAAACAACGTGACACGAGACACGAAGTTTTTATATATTAAGATATATATATATATATATATATATATATATATTTATTTATTTATTCTATTCCCGACCGTGATTCTAATTATATATATATTGTTCGATTCCCGGGTGAGGTGTGAGGTTTTCAGGGCTTTACCTCTCCTGTAAGACTAATGTCAGGAAGCTTAGGGCCCAACGGTCCTCGAAAATCATCCGGCCATCACCATGAACATTATCATCATCATTCACCGGTGTGGAAAGCAACAGGAAGCTACCACACCTATAATTCCCTAGTAAATGCAGAACACTATATACGTATATATATATATATATATATATATATTACTGAGTAAAGTTTGTGATTTATAACTTCTAAACATATCTTCATGAACATTTGTACATACAAGTTTTCCAGTTATAGCGAGTTTTTAATCGGTAAGATCTGTTATGTTCTAAAACTAGCCTATAAAAATCGATCTAGCGGTCGGAATTTTGATGATTCACAACGAAACTCAGTACATGCTAATAAAATGTACCGAGGTAGATGTTGTCCAACACTCAGCGAGATCCGACCATTAGAGGCTGCGGTTCATCTAGAATCCGAAAATAAGTTGACTCTAGCAACCGTCATATCTGGTTCGTCGCAACGAATACTATACAATTTAATTAACTTATTTTATTTTCACTTATTCAACAATATATATATATATATATATTAAATTACATTTTTGACATTGAGCAATGCAAGCTTATATATTTTTCTTATATATATTCTCATTATTACTAGATGTAGTGTGAACCCGGTCTCCACTGCCATCTGGTAGCTCCTATCACAAGTAAGCAAATTAAAGAGAATATTTTTACTTTATAGCAGTGACGATGTTACAATTAAATTTTTGACATTGAGGAATGCAAGCTTAATATGACATGGTAAGAGAAATAAATGCTCAGACGGGACTTGACCCCGGACCTCTGGATTTATATCCCAGTGCGCTACCGAGCAAGTCTAGTACAAACATTAATTTTTCTTTGTGATAGGAGCTACCAAATGGCAGTGGAGACTGAGTTCCCACTACATCTAGTAATAATGAGAATATATAGGCCTACATATATATAAGAAAAATGAATGTTTGTACTAGACTTGCTCGGTAGCGTAATTGGTAGCGCACTGGGATATAAATCCAGAGGTCCGGGTTCAAGTCCCGTCCGAGCATTTATTTTTCTTATCATGTTTTTATTAATTTATATACAGAATTTTAATGTTTACACATATTTCTGTGCCTAAAGTTTTATTTTTCTTCTCCACTCGTCTCTCTCCATCCAATCCATGTCCTCCAGTCCCCTTGTTCTCACTCCAGTTCTTATTACCCTAGCTGTTCTGCTAACGAGTTTCGAGGTCTTCTTCCTATCAATCTGCTTCCAGATGTGACACCCATTCAATGTTTTCCTGGGTATAATCTTTCTTCTTGCATTAGTCGTACGTGCCCATCCCCCAACTTACAGACGACTTATCCGTTATAAATTATACTATTGAATAACCAACATTCATTTTTTCCTCTTATGACAGAGTATCTTGTTTTGTCTAAAGTTTGAACATCTGTGCTGCTCGTCCTCAAGAGGTATCCATTTCGCATCGACATAAGTTTTTGTTCTACTTTTTTGTTGAATTTCCAAACTTCAGCTCCATATGTGACAGTACTTCTCACTATTGAATTATATATTTGTAACTTATTTTTCCTGGTTATATGTCTGTTCCATATATATACACATACACACATCTTAATGGCACTACAGTCCAATGCGGACCTTCGCCTCCTCCACTGATCACCTATCGTCTCTGTTTTACATTCCACCTTGTAATTTTGTATTCCCTGATATCGTTGTTCGCACATTCCACTGTTTTGTTTTAGCTCTCCCTCTCCCTGTCTGTGGTTGATTAACAAAAACTTGATATGGGCCTCTCTTTTCCATCATTTTATTCATATGCCCCACCCACTTCAACTCATATTTTTTTCATAAACGCGACTCTTATATCGAGATCCGTATATAACTGCTCGAGTTCATTGTATACCTTGCTCTCCATTCATTATTAACTCTGACTGGCTTAGTTCAAATACGGCCAGCTGTTTAATAATATCTGCATATAGGTTCCATATTGGGACTGGAAGTAAATAATGATAAAACTAAATATACTTTCACACATAAAAATACATTGTATTATGGAAATGGGCAGTTAATGACAAATGAGGCAAATTATGAAGAAGTGGCTAAATTCAAATACCCAGGAACAATAATTACAAACATAAATGAGATGCAGAAAAAATTAAACATAGGCTCAATTGTGCAAATGCATGCTATTATGCATTACAGGGACTCTTGTCGTTCCAACGTCTCTCAAAAAAAGAAAAAAAAAAAAAAGAAAAAAAAAACGTTAAACTGAAGACATATAAAACTGTTATTGTCTCAGTTATATGTTTGAGAAACATGGACTCTTACTTTAAGAGAGGAGAAAATAATACGAGTATTTGAGAATAAAATTCTTAGGAAAAAATGTTGAACCAAAGACAGATGAAAAGACAGGCGAATGGAGAAGAATGTGTATCAGTGAGTTACATGATCTTTATAGGACCAAATATATTAAGAACAGTTACGTCTCATAGCCTGTGATGGGCAGGGCATGTGGCACAAATGGGGAATGAAAGAGGGGCGTGTAAGATTCTTGTAGGAAAACCAGAAGGAAAACGCCCAGTTGGTAGACCAAGAATGGTGTGGGAGAATAACATTAACCACGATTTGAGGGAAGTAGCTCATAAAGGAGATGATTGGAAAACATTAGCTCAGGATAAGGATGTGTGGAGAGTTTGTGTCCGCGCGGCCATGGACCTATGGGTTCAAAAGTGCCAGTGAGTTAGGAGTTTTCATGCTGTTGTATGATTTCCCAAATGGATCTTCCGATAACAAAGAATATGAACATTTGTAAACAATCAAGTTTTTTTTTTTGAGACTGGAAACATCTTACCTCAAATTAATGTTGATTTATTATCGAAACATGTTCGAGAATAAATAAACTATTTTGATTCCAGTCTCAAAAAAAATTAATTAAAAGAACCTCAATTTTTTTTTTGCAAATTCCCCAGGTTGTCTTTCGACATTCCCGGTGTTCTCTCCTGGCATGGGTACTTGTAATCCACTTCTGAGGTTGGGACGCCTGGAAAGCGGGGTTACGTTGCTCCGATGATATGATGAGTGATGATGATGATAACGGTGCGACATGAGAGTCCCTAATCCTAAGCTTAATCCAAGAGGAATATGAATGATGATGATTATTGCAATGGCCATATCATTTCGGGGACCGTTTGGTCCTTGAAGTTTTCCTGACATTTATCTTACAGGTTAGGAAAAACCCTGATAAAAACCTCACTCAGAAAAACTGTCCCGACCGGGGATTTATTTTCAACATATAAGTTGTATTCGGAGATGAACTCCTCAACAACTTCCCCACGGGCGTCACGGGAACTACTAAACCACCAAGGCAGCACGCTACCTCGAGACCACTACGGTGGACGAACCTCAAAATATTACTTCCTAAAATAAACCCTTTGCAAACAAATCTGAACAGAAAGAAATAAGCTGATAGACGGTAGCAAAATAACATGGATTCCAGTTGCATTTCATTCTGTGTTAGTAATGACCACACGTAGAAATTCATTATATAATGGAAATATACAGCTAATGACAAATGAGGGAAATTTTGAGGAGGTGGCTGAATTCAAGTATCTAGGAACAATAATCACAAATAGGAATGAGATGCACAAAGAAATTAAACATAGGCTCAATTCTGGAAATGCATGCTATTATGCATTGCAGAGACTCTTGATGTCCCAACTCCTTTCAAAAGACGTTAAACTGAAAATATATAAAACTATTATTCTACCAGTTATATTATATGGGTGCGAAACATGGACTCTTACTTTAAGGGAGGAAAGGAGATTACAAGTATTTGAGAATAAAGTACTTAGGAAAATTTTACAGTTCCGCGCTGTAGCCGAGCGGTTAAGGTAGGAAGCCTTGGCGCAGAGCTACGGGACTTGCGCTGGTTCGAGTCTCCATGGGGGAAGAAATTTCTCATGGTATTTCGGCCAGTATGGGGACCGGTGCCCACCCAGCATCGTGAGGCAATTGGGTAGCTACAATAAGTAGCGGCTCCAGGTTGAGGAACCAGCTATAACGGCTGGGGGACTCGACATGCTAACCACATGTCACCCCTACACTGGCTGTTGATCAATCTACCTCTGTGATTGACACATGTGGATGTGAAGGGCCAGCAGCGGCTGTTAAAAGGGCAACCGCTGAAAAGTGGAAAGACCCTCAATCGGAAGGAAAATTTTTGGACCAAAGAGAGATGAACAGATAGGTGAATGGAGAAGACTACATAACAATGAACTACACGGACTTTATAGGAAGCCAGATATAATAAGAACGGTTAAGTCTCGTAGACTGCGATGGGCAGGACATGTTGCACGTATGGGGAATGAAAGACTTGCATGAAAGCTTCTTGTAGGAAAGCCAGAGGGAATTGCAATTATTGATAATTGCAAGTTAGATATTTTCCAACTTAAATTCTACCCCCAGTTAGTAGACGAAGAATGAGGTGGGAGAATAACATTAACTATGATTTGAGGGAAGTAGATTATACAGGGAATGATTGGAAAGCATTAGCTCAGGATAGGGATGTATGGAGAGCTTATGTCCGCGCGGCCATGAACCTACGGGTTCGATAGTGCCAGTGAGTAAGTAAGTAAGTTAGTAATGAATTAGAAAAGGAGAGTTGATTTGAAGCGCGATTTTGGCAGCAGAACAACATCTGTAACACTATTAAACATTAACTTCTTCATTTGGCTTTCACTAGCGACTTAACTTCCATTTCGCCGTTCTAATGGCGCATTACAATGTCGCAACCGTCTGTCATTTTAGTTTTGGCTAAGTCTGCCATGTCGTAATTTCTCTTCTAGTTGTATACATCACAAATCAACCTACTAAATATCAAGTTTCAACACATTGCTTCTTTATAATATACCAATGTTAAGAGAGTACTGCATGTTTTTGTCCAAATCTTAAATCCAACATTTATCATACGTAATTTATATATTACTAGCTAAAGAGAATATAAAACATAGAATTGAATTGAGTAGCAAAATAATATCATCGTTAAATTCCATATGGTGGGATAAGCATATTTGGAAAGACACAAAAAAAAAATATATTGGTAAAACATTGGTGGAATCTGTTGCAATGTATGGAAGTGAGGTATGGGCGATCAATAAGTACTACAAGAATAGACTAATAGCTCTAGAAATGGATTATTTACGCTGAAGTGCCAGAAAGTCAAAATTAGAACATGTCACAAATAAGGAAATTAGAAATATAATAGAAGCAGAAGGAAGCATAATTGAAAGAATTGAGGAGAAGGAATTAAAGTGGTTAGGACATGTTTTAAGAATGGAAGATGAGCGATGGCCAAAGCATCTATATCAATGGAAGAGAGGGAGACCGAAGTTAACATGGAAGGAAAACATGAAGACATTAATGTAAATAAGAGGGCTAAGCATTGAAGATGCCGAAGATCGTAGGCTTTGGAGGTTTGGCACGGGAAGGCGGCAGCAGCTGTAAAAACCCGAAGATAGATAGATAGATAGACTAGCTAAAGCCCAGGGTGCATTGCTACGACTATATAAATTAAATAGTAAAGGTTAATTAAATTGTATGGTATGCGCCGAGACGAACAAAACATGGTTGTTGCTCGTCAGTTTTTAATTTCGGATTTCAGGTTAACCCTCACTTCTAATTGCCGGATTTCACTCGTTTTTGGATAATACCTGCCTCGGTCTATTTTAATGCGATATACTGAGTTTAGTTGTGAAAAATCGAAAAGTGTGACCGATAGAGCGATTTTTAAATTTTAAATCTGGTGAACTCCTATATCTAATGTTTTAGAAGGTCCAATTGTGAATGTAAACCATCCAGGGACTCACTTAAACTCACAAAAAATTTCATCAATATCGGTCCAGTCTTTTTTTATTTATATCAGGTAAACCTCCGCTTATAATTGTCGGCTTTCGTTCATTTTTTGATAATACCTACCTCGGTCTGTTTTAATAGGATATACTGAGTTTCGTTGTGAAACAGAAAATTTTGACCGCTATATCGATTTTTAAATTTTCACTTCAGGTGAACTCCTACACCTAATGATTTTAGAGGGTCCAATTGTGAATCTAAACCATCCAGGGACCCATTCAAACACACACAGAAAAATTCATCAAATCACTCGTTTAGGAGGAGTTCAGGAACATACACACGAACGGAAGAATTATATATATATATATATATATATATATATATGCTATGAAGATTTAAAACAATACAATTCTACCTGTTATGGCAGTCGTCCTCAACAAATAAAATACTGTTTAAAATTTTTAGCTAGGCGTTTCGGAACTAATTCCATTTTCAAAGCTGTTCTATTTGGTACCGAACTGCTTTAAAAATGGAAGTAATTCCGAAAAAGGCCTAGCTGAATATTTTAAACAGTATTTTATTTGTTGAGGACGATTGCCATAACAGGTAGAATTTTATTGTTTTTAAATCATTAACAACTTCAACGGTGGTATATAATTTTTTAAA
This sequence comes from Diploptera punctata, assembly GCA_030220185.1. NCBI lineage: Eukaryota > Metazoa > Arthropoda > Insecta > Blattodea > Blaberidae > Diploptera > Diploptera punctata. Next base: position 1,859,313 of record JASPKZ010003862.1, on the reverse strand, counting down.
AGTAGTGATAATTTTTATATACAGAGTGACATTGTTGTAAGTGCGCTAATTCAAGGAGTTAAATTACAATAAAATAAACACTTTTCTCTCTTTAATTCTGTGATTAACCCCAAAGTTAATTAAATAATTAAGACCAAAGTTTCTGAAATTGCAAGAGAGCACGTAAGTTTCGCGTGATTCTTGTGACGAGACATAAATAGCTGTTCTAGGATCAACGGTCGCAAGACTGATATATAAAACAGGAATATTTAATGTGTAAGTATTCGAGAGAACCATGTATCAGAATGCCGAGGAAGTCCTACTGAGTACAGATGCGAATGACGTCGAATTGTGAGAGATACATTGGTTCTAACCGGACCATCGATAAATTACAGTATATTATATATGTTCAACTAATGGAAGCAGTAGCATCCCAAAAATGGGTATCAAAGGAACAGTTTAATACATTATTCACATTTGGCCTATGTAACTCTTTTTATTTCAATTCTTAATTATAGATGGTTTAATATTTATCATATCGCGACTAGAGTTTTTAGGTATGCAAAAAGACTGTGCTTGTCATGTGCATTTCTTAATATATTGTTTTCACCCTCATTGGCTAGTGGTCAATGTTTCTGACTACAGTTCATGAGGTACCGGGTTCGATTCCCGCTTAGACCATAGGATTTTTTCCTTACAGTGAATTATTACTGTGGCTGCCCGTGGTCTGGAATTTAGGTTAACTTTAGGTCAAGGACTCTCCTGGCGTTTCATTATCATTGATCACCCATCATATCATCGGGATAACGTAACTCCGCCTCCCAGGTGCCTCAACATAAGAAATTCACTACAATTCCGCCAGTCCCAGAGAAGAAAGCCAGAAATTTAATAAAAGACAACCTGGTGGCATTGGACAAAACAAAATGTTATTAGGTGTTGATTGTATGAAATGAGTCCCGGTAATGGAATTTCAACTCAATATTAACTTTGAAGAAACGAGGAATAAAGCTTATTCAAACTGATCGGTACCGTTTCTTGAACCCTGGACCTCCTCAATACAAATATCAAATGCTACAAATTAGCTCGGTTTTGTTAAATCACTTGTTAAAACAATTTAACACATTGTTAATATTAACAATTGAAATTGTAAAACAAGAAAATAAATATGGTATTTTAAAATACAATAGGAAGTAACATTAAGAGGTTTGTTTAATAATTAAAACATTTTGTCTGTTCATTCTTACCTCTTAGAGTTGTTTTTGTCGAACATATGTTTCAGAGCTTCTTAGCCCCATCGTCAGCGATTAGAGACTGTAAATCGCTGACGATGGGGCCAAGAAGCTCTGAAACATATGTTCGACAAAAGCAACTCTAAGAGGTAAGAATGAACAGACAAAATGTTTTAACCGTTAACTTCACAACGTATCTTTTAAGATACACTGATTGTATTTATTTATTTTGTTTATAAAACAAACAAAAACAAATGATTGTAAATTACTGAAGTTTGTGTCATATTACGTAATAATGTAGCCTACAATAATAACTTAGAGTTTTACATTATTTTGTTTTCTTTGCGGTCCGAAACATTTGAATAACTGGCACGAGAAATTATTAAAAAATGCACTTTCATAGTAGAGTGTATGACAACATACAATGAAAATAGGAAGTGCCCTGACACACCTTTAAATAGTGACTCCTATGGCTAATTAGCATTGGAGCCAAAAAAGCTGATCAATTTGGCTTTAATTTATTATTAAATTCAAGCCACTCTACCAAGGTTTCCGGTGGTTTCCCTTGGTGTTAAGACAAATGTCGGAGTGGTCCCCTAGAGTCCACCAGTAAAATATAAAAGTTCAAAAATTTTCAAAATTCTAAAATATTCAACAGATCAGCTACGAGTAAATCCGAAAAGAGCCGTTTCTTATTGGAATGACGACTTATCCTCCCGCTCTTGCCCCTTTGGGGGCTGGCGGCTTCTGCGGCGGTGGCGGTCTTCCTGTTGGCGGCTTTGAGTATCGGTAAGAACATCAACTAGACAACAGCTTCGACCAGCGTCACCAAGGCTTGTTAATGTCCGACCACTGGATCTTTGCCTCCCGATCTGCGGCTGGTTATGGTCGGTACTAGGTTATATCGCTATCTACACTGACGATACACCAAAGGGCTAAAGAGGGTTCATATCCAGGAAACTGGATTCATCATTGGCCGGCTCGGGGGAGGGATACGTTTTGGAAAAGTGATCCAGCTTCCACCATATAGTCTTGTCTAGTCTAGTTTTGCCAATTGAAGGGTTAATTAAATACGGTATTATTAAATAGCACTTTGTTCAAGTTTTGGCAATTCAATAAGTAAACAAAGAGAGAAGAGTACAGATTGCGAAACCTGACATGTACGTAATTCCAAAATTAATGTCCTTCCCAGCTCTTTATTTATGCATTTTATTTCTCCTTCGCGTTTCATTAGGCTACTGAATAATACAATACATCTTATAGCGAAGGTTGTTCCCTTCAGTGCGTAATGTAACTAGGTCTCGCATTTTAATGTATTGTGTTTACACTACTTAACTGACCTGCTAACAGGCCATCAAGGCCATTCCAAGGAGAATACACAACTACTCAAATTTATTAGAACAATTTTTCCCAATTTTTTTAATGCCCCAGTTTGTTCTTTTCGACAATTCTGGTGTTCTCTCCTAACATTGGCGCAAGGTTGGCATTCTGAGGTTGGGGCGCATGGAAGGCGGGATTACGTTGTCTCCATGATATGACGGGTGATGATGATAGTGGTGCGCCAGGAGAGTCCTTAATCCTAAGCTTAATCTCAGATGAATAGGAATTATGATGATTGCGATGGCCATATGATGTTCGGGGACCGTTTGGGCCTTAAAGTTTCCAGACATTTGTCTTACAGGTGAGGAAAAACCCCGATAAAAACCTCACCCAGGAAACTGTCCCGACCATAGCGGTGGAATATTTTTCCAATTTTACTAGGAATATTTCTCCCTTTACTTAAAAAAAACAATTCAATGCACCAGTTTGTCATTTCAAAATTTCTGTGTTCTCTCCTGGGAATGGCGTAATTGTAACCCAATTCTGAGGTTTGGGCGCATGGAAGGCGTGGTTACGGTTGCCCCGCGATCTGATTGTGATGATAATAAGTGCCCAGAAGAGCTCTAAAATCTAAACTTAATTTAAGGCGACTATGAAATGATGATGATTATGATGGCCATGTGATGTTCGGGGACCGTATGGACCTTAAAGTTTCCTGAACATTTGTCCTTACAAGGGAGGAAAAACCCCGAAAAATCCTCACCCAGGTAAACTTGTCTTGACCTGGGATCGAACCCGGGTTCGCTGCGTGACAAGACACAGCATGCTGCCTGAAGATCACAGAGGAGGACCTTCTTAGAAAACTTAAAAAAAAATATATAAATATATTTAAAAGTGGAGTCTGACGCGGTGGACTAATGGCTATGTTCTTTGCGTCTGGTCCCGAGGGTATCGGTTTCAAATCCAGCGGGGGTCGATGTATTTTTTTAGGATGGAAAAAATCCAAGGAACGAATCGTCCGGGAGGGACTTTTAAGCTGTGGGTCCAGAGTCTGAAAATTTTAAGGCTCGTTTGAGATCCAATCACTGCAAAATAATGCTCTAACCTGTTCAGAATATTAAAAAAGGAGGAGCTTTCTTTAATGTGATAAACAGAAGTTGATAAATATCGAGGTGAAACACGACTATGATTGGTTAATAAAACACAAATCATTAAATCTTGATTGGTCATTGCCTCCCATTTGTGCCATGAGTTAAATAAGTCAATTCAATGAACATAAGCTGAAGATCAGACCACATAAAATCCCATACCTGTAATTTATGTAAGAGTATTTAACTATGACTATTTAACTCATCCTCCAAATGGGAGTCAATGACCAATCACGTTACAAAGATTTTTGATTTACAACAAATCACAGTCGTGTTTCGCCTAGAATTTACCAACTAAAGTTTATCATAATATCCTTTTTAACATTCTGAATAAGTCATAGCATTATTTTGCAGTGACCATAGAGAACGCAGTGACTGACTCACCAAGAAATACGGCTACCAGATTGTATATATAGTGCATGCACGTCAATACATACCGCATGCGGGAGTTAATATAAGGCATTTGTAGTAGCAATTGATTATAACCCCGAAAAAAAAGAACACTACTGTTTGCACTTTCTTAAATGTATTTTTTTACCAGAAAAATATAATTGTCATATTTACAACATAGGACATCAGAAATGAATTAACCATACAGTTTGATGTGTTTCATTTTTTTTCTCCACTAGAGTGCATTCTTACAATATTGCGTTCCTTTTGGCAATAAATAATATGATCTGGTTTGCAGTGACGAACGAAAAGAAGCAAATGAAGCGTAGCAATCGTTTTCTCATTTGTTTTCAAACATCGCCGTTTACATTAAATATATAAATATTTTAAAATAGCTATATTTAAACGATGATTTGTGAGGTAAGTAAACAGCTTAATTTTATTAGTTACATAGTCCAACAAATGCCACTCTTGATTTCCGAAATTCTCTGGATAAGTTCACTCCTCACTTCGTGAGTCGTGAATTTTATCGATAATTTGGAAATCACTCGTGGCATTACTTATGACAAGCTCAAATAGGTTTAAAATACTTTTATTTTGTATCTATACTAGCTCATCCCTAAATACTGAAGAAAAAATTAAGAAGACTGTACAACTGTGGAAATTGTATAGATGACAGTTATTCAGCGCCTCTAGGATCGTCCAAGCGGCACGGCCATACAGTTTATCCATGCGGAACTCTGGGACAAGGACCTGCCTGCCATGGTTCCTCTTATAATTTGTGTGTCGTCTTCATTTACTAAATTACCAGCATGACCTTCCTCATTACAACTATCCCAACAGCGCATAAAATTCATCAATAAAAGCTGATACAAAGGCTTTGGTTTTCAGGTACAAATATAACATCAAGCTACACGATTTAATACCAAATCCTCTTCTCCAATTTGTTACAAATTTAAACAAATTGTTAAGACTTTTAATACAGCGGTTTTTAACAAATATATATTACATCCATCCATAGTAATTCTGCCCGAAGGCAGGTCCTTCACTGCAATCATAGCATTTTCATGATATGCTTGCAGCTTTACTAGGGAATTGTAGGTGTGGTAGCTTCCCGTTGCTCTCCACACCGTTGAAGGAATGATGATGATATGATAATGTTAAGGATGATAATGATAAGGATGATGGCCATATGATTGTCGGGGGGACCGTTTGGGCCTTAAAGTTTCTCCTGACATTTTGTCTTACAGGTGAGGAGAAAAACCCCCGATAAAAACCTCACCCAAAACCGAAAACTGGCACCGACCAGAGGATCGAAACTCAGGCCCGCCTGCGTGACCACAGCGGTTACAATATATATACATATTTAAATATTAATATTAATGTTTAGCAACCTGGTAAACTGCATCTTCTTTATATACAATAAATAACAGTTTAAAAAAACTAAAACAACACGCTTTATTAGAAAACCGAACTAAAAAATGAAAAATAATTTTAATTTCCAACACGCTTGGGACAAACAAAATAATCATATCCAACACATCTGGAATAAAACTAGAGATATCTACAAAAAATTACCACCAAAAGCGTATCAATTAATATATTTGATAATAAACAGATATTGGTAAAAGTAAAGTCTCTAAGAAGAAAACATAAAAACCATAAAAAGCACCCCACGCTTTTGATGGTAAAATTATTTTTTTTGTAGATAACTCTAGTTTTATTCTAGATGTGTTGGAGATGATTTTTTTTTTTGTTGACCACTTTAATGTTATCCCAAGCGTGTTGGAAATTAAAATTACTTTTCATTTTTTAGTTAGGTCTTCTAATAAAGCGTGTTGTTTTAGTTCTTTTAAACTATTATTTATTTTTTTAATTTTTAGTTTAATGCATTGTCATAAACCAGAATCCCATGACAATTGAATTGCTTAATACTCTTCTAAAAAAATCCTCCGGGCCGGATTTGATCCAGCGACCTATGGAATACTGAAATTATATACCATTACAGTCCACCGCTCTACCAACTGAGCTCTTACAAAGATTGACTAAAAAGTTGGCAAGTCCACAACCTATTATACCGGTTTTTATTTTTTTAACTTCTGATGTTTTTGGCCAGGGTTTTAGAAAAAAATGAAATTATTGTATTGTCATTGGTCTTTTACAAGTATACAACGTTTCAAGTCGATCCAATGTTTTTAAGTGGGTGAAAATCGTGTTGAAAATTCCGTTACATAGATAGATGGACAGATACATGTCAAGCTAATATAAAGCGTGTAAAAATGAGTGAGTCGATTTGTCTGACTGTTTGTCTTTCATGGACTTAAAAACTACTTGGCCGATTAACTTTTTTCATTATTTAGAGAATTTTCTGGAACAAATAACGAAAATAACATATTACCCTACGCACTATAGGATCGTGGCTTAAAAAATGGTTTCGGTGCACTAAAAAATTAGATTTTGGACGCCTAAATGGCTTACGCTGCCTAAACCATAACAAATAGACCAAATTAATGTACACAGAATTGAATATTCTAAAAAAATTCTACAAAAAAGTTCGCGTCAGCATATGTCTATCTTATACGGATAACTCACAATAACCATTTCTGTCTTTCATCTCACTGATCCAAGAAGATCGGGATGAGTAGATTCCCGGGCAAGCGTAGCAGCGAACGGCGGGTATTTTTTACGGATAACTCACAATAACCAAGTTTGTTTTTCTGCTCATTTATGCCAAAAATATCGGGATAAGTAGATTCCCGGACAACGCCGGGTAATCAGCACCGGGTATCTAAAACAATTACGATATAAATATATAATTATTTATCTTTTTACTACTTCAACTAGATATAAAAAAACACAATTTGCATTTATCATGGACGTTTTGCCGAGCTGCACGCCGTTATATTAGCTAGTGTGCACCATTATACTTTTACTACAAGCACACAAAGATTGGAAGGCATCTGAGATGCGATAGCGAAATATAGCAGGATATACTCTGCTGGATAAGAAAATAAATGAAGATATAAGAAAGGAACTAAATATTTTCAAACTTACAGAGCGAATAATTAAATATAGGAACGACTGGAAAGAACATATTGATAGAATGCCAGAAGGAAGATTTCCAAAATTACTGCTAAATTATAAACCACACAGAAGATGGTCTTGAACAATTTTAACAATTCTAGCTTTCATGAAACCGGAACGAGCCAACACGCTTAATCCCTGGATGATGATGATGGTGATGACATATATTTTTCTTACGAAATAAAAGTAAAACAATATACCTTAGTGATAATTCCGCTAAAAAGTGAGTAAACAATCTGGGATGTAAATATTTTACTGACCTTTTTAGCGGAATTATCACTAATGTACATTGTTTTATTTATATTTTGTAGGCTGTTAATTTCATTCATTTGAGGAAGACCTCCGTGTCTTTGTATGTGTGTGATCCATAATTAAAATCCCTTTTCCGACAGGTCGTGCTAGTGTAAGGCCCGGGTGGAGTGTGTCATGTAAAAAGTGCATATAAGGTGAGCGATTAAACTAGTTAATGGAATGTTATTAATTTCTGCAAAGTTGTAGCTGACCTCAACAATTAGCCTATATTTTTTTCAGTTGTTCTATGCCACCTGCCATATGTGAATATTCGATCAGAGAAAAAAGTGACTGCTAGCGTCTTGTTGGCCAATGAGATAACTGGATCCCGGATTTGTATGTGAAATGCATGTTTTGTTTTACGCATTAAAAAGTTCAACAGTCCGTTCACAGAAAATTTGGGCGATATTTGATGATGACGATGATGATGATGATCATCATCATCCATGCAAGTATTAGGCCGTGTGGTCTGTTACGGTCTCAAAGAGGAATGTTCCATCCAGCGCTTTTTTGGACGTCCCAGCGATCTTTTGCCTTGGGGGCAGCAACGAAGCTTGGATTTTGGAATTCTATGAGACGGCATTCGTTGAAGATGGGCTTTCCAGTTGTTCTGGTAGTTTTGTATATGGTGAAGAATGGGTTCTACATCCAACTCTTCCATAATTTACTAATTTCTTGTATGATCCCACTTCGTATAGCCTGCTGTACGGCGCATAAATCGCATCTCATTTGCTGTTATTCGGCTTTCATCACTTTTACGTATTGTCCGATTTTCACTACCTATTAATGCATAGAAATGCACATTCCGGGGGAAGATACTCATTTAAAATTTTTAATGCATAAATGCACATTTTACTCCCATATGTGGTATTAAATTATAATTTTCTCTTCAGCTAATTACTAGTAATTAATTATTAATCAATATTTTTTTAAATTAATAAAGTCTCTGCAATCCATTGGATATAAGCGAAAGGTGTATATTTACATCTGCGTAAGAGGGGATTACCCGTGGGTCTTGAGAAATAACATTACGGTATTGCTAAAATCGCATTTGATAAGCTTAGTGAAGTATTAAATAAAAATCCTGGTTACAATAGAATTTGTCAAATCAACAAAATGCTCTCTGGTGATAGTGGAAAACTGTAACCGACGAGGAATTCACTGAAGAAGAACTGTGGCGTTTTTCACAAGCACCTGTGATATCAAATGATGTAGAAAGGGCAATTTCATAGGGTAAAACCTTCTTAACTTACATGAAGGAGCTTCACTCAATAAAACCTCATGAAAACCTTCCTCATCTACCGTAACAGCCAGGAATAAGCTAAGATTACCCTCAAAGCAAATAATTTATTTGATTTTATTACAATCTGTTTTTTGCATATTTAGGGTGTATATTTTCTATATTTTTCATGCATATTTAGTTCTTTATTTTACATACAAATCCGGGCTCTAGTGATGACACACGTTCCAGCTAGAGCCAATGGCCAACATATTTACTAACATATAAAGGGATTCTACAATTTAAGGGTGAGAAAATGGGCAAATTAGAGTTTGGACAAGTTAGTGTACACAAGATTATGTTAAAATTTGTTTATTAACGGGTTTATAATGATAAATCGGATACACTGTCTGAATAATGATCTTGATGAAGATTTTCGGGCTGTAGGCCATGGTCGTGAGGCTTGTAGTTCCCCGACGTTTCGCCAGAGACTGCGTCTGGCATCCTCAAGGGTTGTCTTGAGAGTCAAGACAACTCTTGAGGATGCGTCGTGAGGCTTGTAGTTCCCCGACGTTTCGCCAGAGACTGCGTCTGGCATCCTCAAGGGTTGTCTTGACTCAAGACCAGTGTCTGGCGAAACGTCGGGGAACTACAAGCCTCACGACCATGGCCTACAGCCCGAAAATCTTCATCAAGATCATTATAGCAACTCCGGCCGTGAAAGTCTACGTGAATACATGTCTGAATAATGACATTGCTTTTTTTCATTATTTAATAAAAATAGTTTTAAGATTTGCCAATACATTTACCTAATGCCTTGTATAATAAGCGATAGATTAATTCATTACAGTTTATTACTTTCTTTGTATTTTTCTTCCTTCTTTTCTTTTTAGGTACAGTAGATTCGAGCTGTTATTCCTTTCTGTATACATTCTATCATTAGTTTAATTTTAATTGTATTTAATTTTATTGTATTATTAGACATTATTTTCATTATTATTCAATTTGACAGATAATTAATTGTTTCGTATATAACTAACTAACTCACTGGCACTATCGAACTCGTAGGTTCATGGCAGCGCGGACATAAGATCTCCATACATCCCTATCCTGAGCTAATGTTTTCCAATCATTCCTTCTATAATCTACTTCCCTGAAATCATAGTAAATGTTATTTCTCTTACCTCATTCTTGGTCTACCAACTGGGCGTTTTCTCTCTGGTCTTCCTACAAGAAGCTTCCATGCACGTCTTTCATTCCCCATTCGTGCCATATGTCCTGCCCATCGCAGTCTACGAGACTTCGTATGTACAGTTATTATAATGTTTTTGTATGTATATGTAACATATATTTGTCCTGTTGAGTGGAAGAGAAGGCCACATGGCCTTAAGTCCACCAGGCTAAATAAATATATTCTATTCTAAATGTATTCTATTCTATTCCAATGCACATTTTACATTGTAAATATGGTGATTTTAGGTTATTTTGAGCTCAACTTCTCACTTCATTTTAGGGAACTTGTCACATTTGTTTGGAAAAAATCAACATAGGTATATATTTTTGTTAGATAATTATTCACATGCTGCCACAATACATTTTTTTTCGGTTTTTTATTTGAATTTATGTTGGCTACATGGTGGCGTACAATCCCCTATTTGTCTTTTGGTATTCGTTAGATTATTTTAATAATTGTTGACGACAAAATTACCATTTTCTGATCACATCGAAGGCCAAGATGGTCATCAATACGAAAGTAGTACAACCATTTTAATGTATAATTTATGACAAGAGAGAAATCAAATATCGAACAACGAGAATCGAAGGACAATTTAAGAGCATCTGCATGTGCTGTGCATTTATTAAAGGAAGTGCTGTATTTAAACAAAACAACAAGGTAAACACACATTTTACGAGTTTATCAAGGGTATGTAAATCATTGAATGTTAATTGTGTCTGTCTCAAGCGTTAAACACGATTTCGAAATTAAATCATTGTCCGTAAGATTTACATGTGCATAATATGTTGAAAAAAGCCTATCTTATTATTGCCATGCTATCCTACTTTCACAAACTGAGTTAAAATTAGAAAATAACTCATCACCTGGTAACTTATAGATAAGTAGGCTGGTGATTCATAGGCATAGAGACCTATAAAGACCATGTAATTCACTGTTAGGCAGTTTTCTCCATTCACCTGTCCATCTTTCTTTGGTCCAAAAATTTTCTTAATAATTAGGAATTGTATGCTCTTTATAGGAAGCCAGATATAAAGAGAACAGTTAAGTCTCATAGTCTGCGATGGGCAGTATATGTGGCATGAATGGGGAATGAAAGACGTGCATGGAAGCTTCTAGTAGGAAAACCAGAGGGAAAACGCCCGGTTGGTAGACCAAGAATGAAGTGGGAGGATAACATTAACTATGATTTGAGGGAAGTAGATCATACAGGGGATAATAGGAAAACATTGGCTCAGGATAGAGATATATGGAGAGCTTATGTCCGCGTGGCCATGAACCTACGGGTTCGATAGTGCCTGAGGGAAATCAATCAGTAGACAAACCAAGAATGAGGTGGGAGAATAATATTAATGACGATTTGAGGAGGTGAATTATACAGGGGATGATTGGAAAACATTAGCTCAGGAAAGGGATATATGGAGAGCTTATATGGTGAATTTTACAGGGGATGATTGGAAAACATTAGCTCAGGAAAGGGATATATGGAGAGCTTATATGGTAAATTTTACAGGGGATGGTTGGAAAACATTAGCTCAGGAAAGGGATATATGGGGAGCTTATATGGTGAATTTTACAGGGGATGATTGGAAAACATTAGCTCAGGAAAGGGATATATGGAGAGCTTATATGGTGAATATTACAGGGGATGATTGGAAACATTAGCTCAGGAAAGTGATATATGGAGAGCTTATATGGTGAATTTTACAGGGGATGATTGGAAAACATCTCAAGAAAGGGATATATGGAGAGCTTATATGGTGAATTATACAGGGGATGATTGGAAATATTAACTCAGGAAAGGGATATATGGAGAGCTTATATGGTGAATTTTACAGGGATGATTGGAAAACATTAGCTCAGGAGAGGGATATATGGAGAGCTTATATGGTGAATTTTACAGGGGATGATTGGAAACATTAGCTCAGGAAAGGGATATATGGAGGGCTTATATGGTGAATTATACAGGGGATGATTGGAAACATTAGCTCAGGAAAGGGATATATGGAGAGCTTATATGGTGAATTTTACAGGGGATGATTGGAAACATTAGCTCAGGAAAGGGATATATGGAGAGCTTATATGGTGAATTTTACAGGGGATGATTGGAAACATTAGCTCAGGAAAGGGATATATGGAGAGCTTATATGGTGAATTTTACAGGGAATGATTGGAAAACATTAGCTCAAGAAAGTGATATATGGAGAGCTTATATGGTGAATTATACAGGGGATGATTGGAAACATTAGGCCAGGAAAGGGATATATGGAGAGCTTATATGGTGAATTTTACAGGGGATGATTGGAAACATTAGCTCAGGAAAGGGATATATGGAGGGCTTATATGGTGAATTATACAGGGGATAATTGGAAACATTAGCTCAGGAAAGGGATATATGGAGAGCTTATATGGTGAATTTTACAGGGGATGATTGGAAAACAGCTCAGGAAAGGGATATATGGAGAGCTCATATGGTGAATTTTACTGCGAATGATTGGAAAACATTAGCTCAGAAATGGATATATGAAGAGCTTTTATGGTGAATTTTACAGGGAATGATTGGAAAACATTAGCTCAGGAAAGGGATATATGGAGAGCTTATATGGTGAATTTTACAGGGGATGATTGGATAACATTAGCTCAGGAAACGGATATATGGAAAGCTTATGTTCGCTCGGGCATGAACCTCCAGGTTTGATAGTTCCAGTGAGTTAGCCAGTTAATATATTTTACTCTGGAAATACTTTACACGTTGTAGAGTGTCCATTAGAGCACTCTACTTAATTAGAATGTACATTTATTTTATGGAAACAAAAGCTAACAATGTTAATCGCATTTCTTCAGTTTATATAAAATGAGATAAATATTTACCTTTAAAAAAACTGTAAAGAGAACTTGAAGCACATTATTGACAGCGCTTCAAGTTATGCCCATTTTCAGAGAAACACTCCTCAGCCCGTCACATTGATCGATTTACCTGACTGTCAGTGTGTCTGGAGGCACATGTGTATAACTTACTGCAAGATACTGTCTTTCAGAACTGTGTGTATTTGGATTATGGTACACTACACTCAATAAGAGTCCACCGCTGTGGTCTCGAGGTAGCGTGCTGCCTTGTCACGCAGCGGGCCCGGGTTCGATCCCCGGTCGGGGCAGTTTTTCTGGGTGAGGTTTTTATCGGGGTTTTTCCTCACCTGTAAGACAAATGTCAGGAAAACTTTAAGGCCCAAACGGTCCCCGAAATCATATGGCCATCATCCTTATCATTATCATCCTTACCATTATCATTATCATCATCATCCTTCACCGGTGTGGAAAGCAACGGGAAGCTACCACACCTTCACAATTCCCTAGTAAAGCTGCAAGCATAGCATGAAAATGCTATGATTGCAGTGAAGGACCTGCCTTCGGGCAGAATTACTGTGGACACTCAATAAAATGAATGGGGGGTAATACGAAGACATTTTGGTAAACAGATGAGGACAAAGACAAAACTAAGATTACATAACATCACATCAAAAGCTGCTCTAAAATACGGAAGTGAAATTTGGATTTTAAATAAAAGAAACTCTCATAAACTTCAAGTAAGCCAAATGCGCTTCTTACGATCATTGTTACCAAAGGAACACTTATTATCAGAGGAAAACTTGGAGTAACAAGTTTAAATGAAGATATACAAAGATACCAACAAGAATGGAAAAATCATCTGAGGAGAATGGCAAGAAATAGACTTCCAAAATTGGCATTCCAATATACCCCAACTGGACATAGGGACCAAGGAAGACCAAAACATCGGTGGAAAGATCAAGACCATCTTCGCTAGGTTTACCGTACAGGCCACATGGCCTAAAACGAATTTGTTCATGATGATGATGATACACTCAAACATATGTCGCTACCTAACTAACTCACTTGCACTATCGAACCCGTACGTTCATAGCAGCGCAGACGTAAGCTCTCTATATATCCCTATCCTGGGCTATGTTTTCCAATCATCCCCTGTATAATCTACTTCCCTCAAATTATAGTTCATGTTATTCTCCCACCTCATTCTTGGTCTACCAACTGGGCGTTTCCTCTCTGGTTTTCCTACAAGCAGCTTCCATGTACGTCTTTCATTCCCCATTCGTGCCACATGTCCTGACCATCGCAGTCTACGAGACTTAACTGTTCTCATTATAATTATCCACTATATAATTTATTCCCTCTAATCATGAACTGTGTAGAAATATCCTTCTGTTTCCGTGTTGGACAGATTCCGTTTTATACAAAATAAATACACGTAAAATTACTATTATTTTGCCGGGACCAATACATTTGTTCACATTGGACAGATTTCCGCATTATTCACGTTCCGGATTAAACAAGTTTCACTGTGTATGTGTGTATATATATATATATATATATATATATATATATATATATATATATATGGTATGATAAGAAAATTAAATGCCTGGACGGGATTCGAACCCGGATCTCTGAGTCTGCACCTCAGTGTGATATCCAATTACACCACCAGGCGAATCCAATTCAAACATTTATTTTTCTTATATATGTATTATATTCTCCATTATTACTAGATGTCGCGAGAACTCGGTCTTCACTGCCATCTAGTAGGTGACTATAACAAGTAAGCAAATTAAAGAGAACATTTTTACTTTATAGCAGTGACGCTTTATCGATGTTATAATTAAATGTTTAACAATGTTGAGCAATGTATGTATATATATATATATATATATATATATATATATATATATATACAGTGAAACTGTGTTGGCATTTTGTGTAAACTACCCAGTTACAAACAAAATTTGCATAAACAATAAGTTAATTGAAAGGGTGGATATAATTGGATTCCTCAGATTCGAAGAAGGGGAGAGTAAAAATAATGGCAATGGGGCGTCTTCCCTCTGGGTTTCCTACAAGAAGCTTCCGTGTACCTCTTTCATTTCCCATTCTTGGCCACATGTCCTGCCTATTGCAGCCTACGAGACTTAACTATTTTTATTATATCTGGCTTGTTATAAAGACAATTGTAGCTCACTGTTATATAGTCTTCTCCCATTCGTCTGTCTGTTTCATCTCTCTTTGGTCCAATTTTTTTCCTAAGAACTTTATTCACAAATGTTCGTAATATTTTCTCTTACCTTAAAGGAAGATCCCATGTTTCGCATCCATATAATATAGCTGGGACAATAACAGTTATTTTTATGTATTCAGTTTAACGACTTTTTTGAGAATTTGTAATGCATAATAGCTTCTTCTTCTTATTCTTCCTTCCAAGTATTAGGCCAAGGCCTGTTACGATCCTATAGAAAATTTTCCCTCCAGCGTTTCATAGGACGGCCCAGAGATCTTCGTCCTCTTGGTATATAATTATAAACAGCTTTGGGGATCCGATTTAAACTCATTCTTTCAAGGTGGTGTTTCCAATTTAGTTGATACAGTTGAATATATTCCAAAATTGGCGTAGTCTTCAATTCTTTTAAGATATCGGTGTTCCTTTTCCGATCCCATGTGGTGTAACCCGCTGTTCTGCGCATGAATCTCATTTCACAAGCCGTTATTCTGCTTTCATGTTGTCTTTTTAGTGCCCATGCTTCACTACCATAGGTCAACGCTGGTCTAGCCAAAGTGATATATAAACGTAATCTGGTGTTTTTTGTACAAGGGATGGTTTCATAACTTGATTAATAATTCCCAAACTTTTATTATAACTAGTAATTTTTTTCAGGGATATCCTTGTCATCGCAAATAGAGAAATAATATCCAAGATATTTAAATGATTAAATCTCTCTAAAATTGTATTCTGGAGGCAGATTTTACTTCCCATGAAATGCCATAATTTTAGTTTTGTTAATTGATATTTCCATATTAAATTTGGCAGCTATTTTTTGTAAATTATAAATTAATCGTTGCAAATCATTTTCGGGAAGTGCCAAAAGAGCTAAATCGTCTGCAAAAAGAATAGCATCGAGTTTGAGGTTCCTATTGATGGATATATATCCCCGTTGTGTTTTCCTCCATTCGTTTATTATTCTATTCACACACACACACACACACACACACACACACACACACACACACACACACACACACATCACACATATATATATATAATGAAAAGCACCGGTGAAAGTCCACATCCCTGTCTTACTCCAGTGTTGATCTTTTTACAAGAAGATAGTTTGCCTGCATAATAGCATAGCCTACATTTCCAGAATTGAGCTTATGTTTAATTTCTTCATAATAACATACATTTACAGAACTGAGCCTATGCATAATTTCTTCGTGCACCTCTTTCAAGATTCTAATTATTATATTTCAATACTACTAAAATTCATGATAACATTCATTTGAGGTATCAGTCAAAATCTAAAATTCATCATCCTCCAAACAATTTTAAGGCCCAGAGTCTGTTACGGTTTTAGAGAAGCATTTTCGCTCGGCCCGTCTTTTTCTAGGACGTCCCAAAAATGTCTTCCCTTGAGGACGGTAATGAAGCATGGCTTTTGGCAGTCTATTACAATTCATTCGTTGCACATGAGTTTTCCACTGTAACTGAAGTTTATTTGTAAATTGTGAGATTGGTTGTAATTGAAGTGCTTGCATGATATCTTATTTATTGCGGTCCATGCCAGTATATTCTAGTGTTGCTCTCAAAAATCTCATTTCACTAGCTGTTTTTCTGTTTATATCAGTACTCCTCATGGTCCGTGCTTCGCTTCCGTAACACAGTACAGGTCTAGTTAAGGTTTTATATAAACGTATTCTTGTGTGTCTTTGTCCTAGAGAAGGCTTCATGATTTTGTTAATTATTCCTATTGTTTTACCATATTCATAAATTTAGAAGTTACGTCTGTATCACCAACAAACGTTAATTATATCTAACATACGTAAACCCATTGGCCCTTTTATTAACTTATTGTTTATGCAAATTTTATTTGTAACTGGGTAGTTTACACAAAATGTCAATAAATAAATATATAGGCCTATTAGGGTTATAACTTTTTGGACTTTTGTGTAAAATATTTCCTGTGCAATGAATGGATGAACTTTTGCCTAAAACCATCGAAAAAGGCCTTCATTTCACTGAGCTTCAGGTAAAGATAACCCCCAAATTAATATTAAACATTGATATATAAATATATTTGGGAGTGACCTTTTCTTAAAGCTCAGTGAAATGAAGGCGTTTTTCAATGGTTTTAAGTAAACGTTCATCCATCCATTGCACAGGAAATATTTTACACCCATTCATTGCACAGGAAAAATTTTATTTCACAAAAGTCCAAAAAGTTATAATCTTAATGTCTTTAACATTTTGGACTGTTTGTTGAAATAAAATGTTTCCTGTGCAATGAATGGATGCACTTTTACTTAAAACCATTGAAAAAGGCCTTCATTTCACTGAGCTTCAAGAAAAGGTCACCACCAAATCAGTATTAAATATTGATATATATATATATATATATATATATTTGGAGGTGACCTTTTCTTGAAGCTAAAGGAAAAAATAAAGCTTTTGAATTACGTGACAATAAAGAGAATATTTTTTTCGGAAAAGGAGTTTTAAAAGCGGTTCAAAATGTAAATGATGTTATTGAAAAGCCCCGAAAAAACCTCACCCAGGAAACTAGTCCCGCCCGGGGATCGAACCCGGGCCCGCTGCGTGATCAGGCAGCATGCTTCCTCGAGACTACAGCAATAATATAAAATTATAAAATTGAATGCTTGGTAAATTTTAGTGTTTACAACTTTTAATGTTTTAAAACACCAGCGATTTAGTAATTAATGAGACTGAATCTTACTGGTATTCAATTTCATAATTTTACGAGTATATTATGAAAACGGATACACCCTGTGACATTTGTAGGATGCATATCTATCCAATCGCGCTTCAATCGCCAAAAAAACATATGTGGACATGTTTTTTTTTTTTTTTGGCGATCGAAGTGCGATTGGATAGATATGCATCCTACAAATGTCACAGAATTTGACTCGACATATGTTTTTTTTTTGGCGATTGAAGCGCGATTGGGTAGATATGCATCCTACAAATGTCATAGGGTGTATCCGTTTTCATAATATACTCGTGAAATTATGAAATTGAATACCAGTAAGATTCAGTCCCATTAATTATTAAATCGCTGGCGTTTTAAGACATTAAAAGTTGAAAACATTAAAATTTATCAAGCATTCAATTTTATAATTTTATATTACACTGTGGGATATGTGTTGAGATGACTTGAATGAATATGTTTCACACACGTGAGTGAATCCAACAGGATACTCTGACGTAAATTCAAGGAAGACAGGAAGACCCGCATCTAGATGTTCATGCCTACACACCTCAATGTTCCCGGATACATACACAATTTTAATTGACAAATTTTCAAAAAATCTATATTTGTAATAAACTCTAACTCTCTGTCACTATCTAACCCATAGGTTCATAGCCGCGCAGATAAGTTCTCCACACATCTCTATCCTAAGCTAATGTTTTACAATCATCTCCTGTATAATCTACTTCCCTCAAATTAAGGTTAATGTTATTCTCCCACCTCATTCTTGGTCTACCAACTGGGAGTTTCCCCTCTGGTTTTATTACAAGAAGCTTCAATGTCCCTCCTTCATTCCCCATTCGTGCTTCGTGTCCTGTACATCGCAGTCCACGAGACTTAACTTTTCTGATTAGGCCTATATTTGGTTTCCTATAAAGATCATGTAGCTCACTTTTATGCAGTCTTTTCCATTTGCCTATCTGTTCATATCTCTTTGGCCCAAAAAGATTATCTTACTAAATATAAGTGCAAAACTGAAATGTCAAAATAATTTAAAAAGCTCGCCACACAGTAATTTCCTAAACTAATTAACTCACTGGCGCTATCGAACCTGTAGTTTCATGACCACGAGAACATAAGGCCTCCACACATCCTTATCCTGAGCTAATGCTTTCCAATCGTTCCCTGTATAATCTACTACTCTCAAATCTTGATCAATGTTATTTTTCCACCTCATTCTTGATGTACCAACTGAGCCTAAAGTAGTGAATTTCACAGACTTCCTTACAGTGAGTTACATAACTTTTATAGTATGAAACCAGATATAATAAGAACAGTTAAGTTTTGTAGATTGCGATGGGCAGAGCATGTGGAACGAATGGGGGATGAAATAGGGGTATGGAAGCTTCTTATAGGAAAACCGGAGGGAAAACGCCCAGTTGGTGACTAAGAATAAGGTGGAAGAATAACATTAACCTTAATTTGAAAGAAGTAAATTATACAGAGGATGAATGGAAACATTTGCTCAGGATAGGGATGTATCCGCGACGTCATAAACATATGGGTTCGTTATAGATAGTGAGTTAGTTAAGTGAATTTCTCATGAAGTCGAATTTAAAGTCCGATTTTGCTGGTTTATGGAATATATAGCATTTTTATTTGTTACTTAAATAGTAGGTCTGTGTATCCAGTTTTGTTTCAAGAAAACAGAAATTTATCCAACAAGAGCAATTTTCAATAAATTTTGGGTTCCAAGTAAACTTAGTCTGCTAATGCTCCGATTTTTCTAATTTAAGTAAAATATCTTTATTTGTCTTAGAAGTGAGGAAAAACCCCGAAAAAGACTCACCCAGGAAACTTGTACCCGACCGGGGATCGAACCCGGGCCTGCTACGTGACAATGCAGCACGCTACCTCGAGACCACAGCGGTGAAATAAAGTAATCTGGTCTCGTACCAACTTTTCTCACAATAGCAGGGAACAATAAATATACACATCAAATATCGACAGAAAACAATCTTATCCAACCGCACTATTGTTTTTAATTGGATGCAGAATCAGTGTAAGTCATACATACATATGAAGAGATCGTGATGTACGCATGATCGTAACTCTTTGCACTCGGTGTGAATGTATTCAATTGCTAACAAATGAGAAACATCTCCCGCATCGATATATATCCATCCTCTTGTGAATTATTTGTAAAACGCTGCTCTACCATTGCCGGCATAAGAATTTTCAGCATGAAAACGATTTGCTGAAATTTCTAGAACGTAGCAAACGCTGCACTACTAACAAAACTGGCCTCAGGGTTTTCAGTATGGGATCGTCTTGGGTTTGGGCGTCTATAATCTACCTAAATCTACAGTGGCGTAAATAAGTTATCCTCCAATGGTTACCCTCCCACTGTGGGATTGCCGGTAATGAAACAACCGATTTCATCGTCAAAAAAGAATCTTGTATTGAACAATTGCCTGGATCTAAACCGACACCTTATTCCTCAGTGAAACGCCACATATAGTTAAAATCCAAAATTATGAATGACGATAGACAGTGGTCAGAAACAGTAAATGGGAAGAGCTAACAAAATATTGATATACCAGACAAACCCGCCATACAGTGGATGCACATCCAATACGTCTTCCTCCGAGGAGTGATTTTGGAAATAAACAGGATGAAAATCCTACAAATTATGAAGAAGAAGAAGATATACCAGACATATCAAGAAAAACAGAAATAGCACATTTTAGAATGGCAACGGGCCATGACTGTCTGGCAAAACACCTTTACAAAATAGATGTTCTGCCTTCACCGAAATGCATTTTATGCAAACACCCAGATGAAGAAATGGACGAAGGTCATCTGAACAAGTGTATCGCTGTCAAATATGAAGATTCTAAGACCTCAAAGTATTGGAGAGCAAAACTGCTAATTACTTCAGTGTTAAATGCAGCACATTAGACGACAACAAGAATGGCGTAAAAGCCCCACGTTGGGCCTTTAGCCTCTTCTTTGTTAGGAGTTACTAGACTTAGTTACACTTATTTCCTTAAAGATGTCACGAATGGTATGCCGCCAACATACCACCCCAATGAGACATTCAGTAGGTAACTAACAAGGGAACAATCAAACATTACATGCCGAAACCTACCTTAAAATTTCTTTCTGATAAGCCGGTATAAATAGCTAACAGTATTATCTATAGTCCAGCCACTGATTCTCCGGCCCTGACGTTTTCATGACAGTGTTGCCGATATGGATATTCAGTGGGAGGGGCCGCTTTATGTATGCGGTTGGTAAAAATTCAGCTGACAAAATTTCAGCAATTTCAAACCTTACTAGCGCGCTATAACTGTCAAGAGCAGTGATTGGTTGTGGTAGACGTTCACTTCCATATCAACCATTTACTTATTGGCAGTAGAGGGCGAGTTCTTCCTTTACCCCTCGTATAACCTAAACTTCAGAGCCGGAGATCCAGGGACTGGGGTATGATGACAATCTTCAATATATTTTTTTTTAGCATTGCAGTTGTAGAATAAGAGTGAAAGTGGCCTCCTAACACAAACATTTATTTTTATTTTATGCATATTATTCCCAATTTACACGAGAGGCAGCAGGATATAGTTCCAACTGTCATCTAGTGGCTACTGTAACAAGTAAGCATATTTAAACAGAATGTTTTACTTTATAGCAATAACGCTTGTATAGTTAGATGTTTAACTATGTTTTAGACATTTAGCAATGAAGGCAAATTATGACATGAAAAGAAAAATAAATAACTGAGTCGGGATTTAAAACCCGAGATTTCTAACTTTATACGTTAACGGTCTAACCAACTGAGCTACCCAGGAATCCTAACACAAACATTTCTTTTTCTTTTTTATATATTAGTTAAAAATATAGTTAAACACACACACACACACACACACACACACACACACACATATATATATATATCCATCTATCCATAGTAATTCTGCCCGAAGACAGATCTTTCACTGCAATCATAGCATTTTCATGCTATGCTTTGCAGCTTTACTATGGAATTGTAGGCGTCGTAGCTTCCCGTTGCTTTCCACACCAGTAAAGGATGACAATGATAACGATGATGATGATGATGAAAATGGCCATATGATTTCGGGGACCGTTTGGGTCCTAACATTTGTCTTACAGTTGAGGAAAAACCCCGATAAAAACCTCACCCAGAAAAACTGTCCCGACCGGGGATCGAACCCGGGCCCGCTGCGTGACAAGGCAGGACGCTACCTCGAGACCACAGCGGTGGAGATACATATATATATATATGAAAATTATATAAAACTAGAAAATTATTTGTTTAATAAATTGTTCTTCTTTGTATGAAATTTTGTGTGTGCGCGCATTATTGCTGTAATAGAAATATTACAAATGATATCGGTACGTGTAGCCCGGCTGGACAATCCCTGTGTTACGTGCTTCGCACATACAAACGTTATTACATTACACTCACGAATGTGCACTCGCTGTCTGCATGAGAAAACGAGCGAAGTTTCCTGTTCTACACATAACTACACTATTCAAAATTCAACCAAGAAACTCTATTCAACCAAAAGTAGACCTAACCACATACAATGTAAAATTAAAAAAAACTCTAGGCAAGAAAAAATATTCGTCACCTTCTTCAACCTGTCATCGAGTTTCGAAGGTTTTATTGAATGTATTTACTAATTTTTACTTATTTTATTTTACATGATGGAGTTAACACCGTAAGGTCTTCTCTTCCACTTCACCAGGGTTAAATGAAACATATAAGAATTATGGATCATTGAAAATACTTTACAACAAGCGACGCCAAAAAAAAAAAATGTTTTAAGTTCCAATCATACACAATGCGCATGCGCCAACAAACGCGAAGCGGTTTACACTATGGAATCACGGAATACAGCCAACATATACACGATATTTAACGAACCTAAAAGCTAACCTAAAGCAATTTAAGTACTCTAACCTATGAAAGACAAACTTAAAAGCTAACCCAATGCAATTTAATCATTCTAACCTGTGAAAGAATGCAACGCCCAAAAATAAATAGTAAGTTCTGAAATTCTGAAGCATATATGTACAGTTAATTAGTACATACTCTATGTTGGCTGCACTGAAACACGTCTTTGTTGTTACATAGAATATTCGATAAAATCAATATGGCTCCCATGTCTTCATGCTATGTATGTAGCTAAATATCTTAGAAATATATATTGAAATGGGGGCACGCCGTAGCGTAGTGGTTAAGGCACTGCGATACAAGCCGTAAGGTCGAGGGTTCAAGTCCCGGTAGGGGTCAGGATTTTTAAACTGACCCAAATCCTCTGGCGGCACTATGGCCCTGGGGTCGACTCAGCCTCTAACTGAAATGAGTACCGGACACTTGTTCTGGGGGTAAAGGCGCGCCATCACCCTCAAAAGTTTTATAAAATCATCAATTTATGTTTTAAAACATTCTAAGCTACACCTTCCGGTACACCTACTTTGTTACGACTTATCTCACCTTATAGCGAGAGTGACGGGCGATGTGTACACATGGCAGGGCTGACAACCCGGCTGACATCAAGTGCGACTGTCCAGAAAAAGTGGGAGCCCTAAGCTCCCGCTACCCCAAGGGCCTCCTGAGGCCTGTAGTGGGATTACTTAAATATATTGAAATACCGGTAATGGTAGAAAAAAAATGTAAACATCATTTTAAATGTTGGGAAATTATTTTAAAAAGGAAACCCTAAGAATAAAATTTGACAGGAGTATATGAAGTAGCGCCACAGGTTGTAAAGTTAGCGGAATTATTTACAACTCTGTATGTATATAACGCAAATCACTTTATTTAAATCATTAAACGTAAAATACTTACAATTTTTAAGTTATCCTTAGTCCACTTCTGTGGTCTCCGGGTAGCGTCGCTTCCTCATACACAGCGGGTCGGGGTTTGATTCCCTGTCGGGAAAAGTTTCCGGGTTTTTCTCACCTCTAAGATAAATGTCAGGAAACTTTAAAACCCAAATGGTCCCCAAACATCATCTGGCAATTATAATCAACATTATTACGAGGGTTGGGGCATAAGTCATGACAAGTGTGTTTTTTGTGACTATTTAACTCATGCCCCAAATGGGAGTCAATGACCAATCACGTTTCAATGATTTCTGTTTTACAACCAATCAGAGTCGTGTTTCACGAAATATTTATCAGTGTTATAATTACCATATTAAAGAAAGCTCCTCCTTCACAATATTGCGTTCCTTTGGCAATAAATAGTATGATCTGGTTGCAGTGATAAACAAAAGAAGCAGTAGAAGCGTACCTATCGTTTCTCATTTGTTTTCAAACATCGCCGTTTACATTAAATATATAAATATTTTAAAATAACTATAGTTAAATAATGATTTGTGAGTAAACAGCTTAATTTTATTCGTTAAATAGTCCTAACAAATGCCACTCTTGATTTCCAAATTCTCTAGATAAATTCACTCCTCACTTCGTGAGTCGTGAATTTATCGATAATTTGGAAATCACTCGTGGCATTACTTATGATAATTTGAGCGTGGGTGAAAAATATAAAATATACATATGAAAGAACAAATGATAAACGAAATTTAAGGAATTTAACACACGCCAACATTTTGCTCCTCGTGTTTATTAAGGTAATTGTCATAAGTAATGCCACGAGTGATTTCCAAATTATCGATAAATTCACGACTCACGAAGTGAGGAGTGAATTTATCTAGAGAATTTGGAAATCAAGAGTGGCATTTGTTAGGACTATTTAACGAATAAAATTAAGCTGTTTACTCACAAATCATTATTTAACTATAGTTATTTTAAAATATTTATATATTTAATGTAAACGGCGATGTTTGAAAACAAATGAGAAACGATAGGTACGCTTCTACTGCTTCTTTTGTTTATCACTGCAACCAGATCATACTATTTATTGCCAAAGGAACGCAATATTGTAAGAATGCTCTCTAGTGGAGAAAAAATGAAACACTAATCTGTATATTAATTCATTTTTGATGTCGTATGATGTAAATATGACAATTATATTTTTCTCGATTATTACCTGGGAAAAAATACATTTAAGAAAGTGCAAACAGTGGTTTCTTTTTTTGGTGGTATAATCAATTGCTACAAATGTTGACATGTAAGCACTATTATATACAATCTGGTAGCCGTATTTGTTATAGGCTCAGTCACTGCAAAATAACGGTCAGACCTGTTCAGAATATTAAAAAGGAGGAGCTTTGTTTAATATATGATAATCCTAACACTGATAAATATTTCGTGAAACACGACTCTGATTGGTTGTAAAACAGAAATCATTGAAACGTGATTGGTCATTGACTCCCATTTGGGGCATGAGTTAAATAGTCATATTAATACAATTTTCATGTTCCAGAATCATTACATCACACCTTTTTATATTTTCATTATATTTTTCTTTTACTGTTTGGGACACGAATTGACATTACAAATGCTGCTCAACAACATATCAGATTCACACATGGTGAAGAAAATGGTGAAGCAGATGGTATTCGGCGCCTCCCACATCGTTGGCAGCGTGTTGTGAACGTTGCGAACGTTGCAGGACACTACTTCGAGGACATGCATAGAGAAACTTCGAATAGAGGGGAAACTGAGTACAGTGACATCTAAAAAATTTCGGTCGTTTACGATGAACTACAATGAGCAAACTACAATCGTAGCGCTGTTTCGTAGTAACAGAATATGTAACTAAATAAAACAAATGCAAGGCAAACGGCGTGTTTAACGGTGTTCACTCGGGATTATGGGAAGTTAGCCATTTTGTAAATTTAAACTTTTAACTCCTATCCTTTCGTTCTATGTAGACGGTACTATAAATTATCGAAAGTTAAAATCATTACTGAGATTTTATTTTACTCTAATTTGTAAGTAAATTCAAGCTTGTTTACATTTTTAATGTGAATCTATTTTCAAAGATAAACCTACTAGAAGTGATAAAATTTTAAGATTTGTTAGGTTAGGAAGAGTGATGTTAGTGTACAGCCATTTCTAATAAACATTTTAAAAATGTGACTTTATAATGGACAGATGTACGACATGGCTAAGGTTATTTAATAAATATTGTATAACATATGTATGTGAAGAAAGGGGGTAGGTCAATTGTACATATTTATTAAAAGAGCTCATAATGCACGTTTTAAAATTTTAATAAACGAAATAAATTAACATGTTTTATTTATTTCCATTCTTCCTTTCTGTTAAAATTAAAGAAAATCTGTAGGTCTGAGAGACTGGGGTATACATAATTCCACAATTTAAGATTAATTAATACGTTATTTATTCCTATAAAAGTTAAATTCCATGATTATTCACCAGATGGCGTTATATAATTATAATTCATAATTTTACCATCAGGCGGTGCTGAATTTCATATTAGTACCAAAAAAAGAACCGAAAAAATTTAGGTGTCGTTAGTTGTATTACACTAGCGCCGCCTGTGGCATGTACGCGCAACTTGCCTACTTTCTTCTCTGGTGCTCTGTGGAGGACACGTATAATGAGAGAGAGAGTTATTGAGTGATGAAGAGAGTAAAAAAAAAAAGAAAAGAGAGTGAAAAATATTATTTTCTACTTATTAAACTAAACATAAAAACACATTTAATTTATTTGGGTTTAGCATCGCACGTCGAGTATTAGCTAATTTTCTATAAATAATTCAGCACTAACATCATTCGTTAAATCTAGAATAAATCAATATAGGCCCTATATAGAATAATACTTGTATTGTAGATATACTATGTAATAATTTTATTTATAACTAGCTGATACCCGGCGTGTGCTGCTACTCCTAAATAAATGTTAATGTGTTTGCCCACCAGCCTTGAGCTGCTATGCTTGCCCGGGAATCAGCTTATCCCGATCTTCTTGGCATCAATGAAAGACAAAAATGGTTATTGTGAGTTATCCGTAAAAGATAAACATATGCTGTCGCAGACTTTTTGTAGAGTTTTTTAAGATATTCAATTTCGTGTACAATAATTTAGTGTATTTAATAGTTTAGGCAGCGTAAGCCATTTAAACATCAAAATATGGATGTTATTTCACGTTTTTCACTGCAAAGAATGATTTTTAGGGGTGAAGGGGTTGAGTATTACAACTCTCTTAGAGCCTATGTTCATCCCCGGAATCTCCTGAACATTTTTCAAAAAGCCCCATCTCAATCGGATGAACGGTACGGCAGAGCACGCTTGCCCGGTAATCTACTTACCCAGATCTTCTTGTAATCAATGAAAGATAAAAATGGTTATTGCGAGTTATCCGTAAAAGATAAACATATGCTGTTGCGGACTTTTTTGTAGAGTTTTTTGAGATATTCAATTCTGTGTACATTAATTTGGTGTATTTGTTATGGTTTAGGCAGCGAAAGCCATTTAAACGTCAAAATAGGGATGTTATTTCACGTTTTTCACTACAAAGGGTGATTTTTAGGGGTGAAGGGGTTGAGTATTACAACTCCCTTAGATCCTACGTTCATCCCCGGAATTTCCTGAACTTTTTTCAAAAGCCCCATCACAATCGGATGAACGGTACGGCAGAGCACGCTTGCCCGGGAATCTACTTATCCCGATCTTCTTGGAATCAATTAAAGACAAAAATGGTTATTGTGAGTTATCCGTAAAATATAAAGATATGCTGTCGCGGATTTTTTGAGATATTCAATTTCGTGTACAATAATTTAGTGTATTTGTTATGGTTTAGGCAGCGTAAGCCATTTAAACGTCAAAATAGAGACTTTATTTCACGTTTTTCGCTACAAATGGCGATTTTTAGGGGTGAAGGGGTTGAGCATTACAACTCCCTTATAGCCTATGTTCATTCCGGGAATCTCCTGAACATTTTGCAAAACACCCCCATCAAAATCGGATCAACGGTATGGCCGCGCATAGAATACGAACAAACAAACAAACATTTTTATATATTAGATTTTGATGTAACAGTAATTTTTGTATTTTTCTAAGCTGGTTGAGTGGCAGACAAGGCCTTAAGGCCTTAACTCTGCCAAGTAAAATAAAGCTATTACATTATTACTATTACATAAGAAGAAACATATTTTTAATGAACATATATTTTAGGAATTTTTGAAGGTAATGTTAAGCCAGTAATAAAGTAAGGACAGAAGGTTGAAGAACTGTGCTGTTGGGATTCATAAAGCAGAAAAGGGTCGTGATTAAGCATTGTGCATGCAGCACTCGAACCAACATGACATTTACGTAAGAAGACAAGTTACTGTCGCGGGGTTGTATGAATACTTTCATTTTATTGACTTACCGACATGACGAACTGCGCTGCCCATCTATTTTATTACTACAATAAAACATCCTGACATTAAATATTATCATCATCATCATTATTATTAATTAAATGAAGCTCGTGGTAATGTGGGACAAGTGGACGGCCTTGGTACTCGTCCACATCCGGACCAAATTTATTTGTTTACTGATTAAGTTATGCATTTACTGATCGAGTTGTTTATTGATTTACTGATTCATTTAACTAATGAGTTATTCCACGATTTTAGCGGCTGATTAATTTATTTACTGAGTTATTGACAGATTGATAGAAGTTATACGTAATTGTTATCTCACTGAATAACTAATTGATTTATTAACTGACTGATTTAGTGATTGATTTATTTATTTATTAATTTATTGATTGATTTAATGTTTGGTTAATTTATTTATTGCATGGCTATATGATAAACTCACTCACTGGCGCTACAAGTGGTTAAGGGCCGTATGGACATACTGTAAGCATCCCGTATATTCTTTTCCTATGCTAATATACTCTCCGTATAATAATAATAATAATAATAATAATAATAATAATAATAATAATAATAATAATAATAATAATCTTATATTTATTCTGGCAGCGTTAAGGCCATAAGGCCTTCTCTTCTACTCAACCAACACAAATACAAATAAATATTAGACAAATATAGGCCCTACTAATTATAAACAGTTAAAGATACGTACATTAAATGTAGCAATGTAAATTTCATGTAAAAATAACATTTTATACGATAATAACAATAATAATACTTACGATAATAATAATAATAATACGAGTAATAATAATATAATAATGATAATAATAATAATTATAATAATAATAGTATAAATATGATAAATTATACGAGAAACGCCAATTAATATAGGCTATGTACCTTACACTGGGTAATGATGAAGTCGAGGTTAGAGCAAATATACATTTAGATTTCTTTTAAAAGATGCCAATGTTCGGCAGCCCTTTATTTCTTGTGGTAGTGAATTCTAGTTGCGAGAAGTGAAGATAGTATATGACATGTCCCTCAAATCATTATTGTTATTCTCCGACCTCATTTTGGTCTATCTACTGGATAATAATCAATTTCTGTGCTCCTCTTTCAATCCTCACTGTTGCTACAGACTTGCATAATGCAGCCAACTAGAATTATTGGATTCAATATATTACGATCGAGACATCCTTTTACTTGTCTTAGGAACCTCATCTCCGCCGTCTGTATTCAAGTAAAAGGATGTACAAGACTTGATAGAATAAGAAATGAGGATATAAGAGAAGAATTGAAAGTACAGCCTTTATTGGATAAGGTCACGAATTAGAGACAGAAATAGATTGATCATATGGATGGAATGAGTAAGGAGAGATATCCATTGTTAGCAAGAAATTATCAAGCAAGAGGAAGACGTGATGTTGGAAGACCTAGAAGATGTTGGGCTGATGCATTATGAAGTCGGAACGGGCAATTGTCTAATCCCTGGAGTGATGATGATGATGACGATCGAGACCAGCCTCATGGGCTAGTGGTCAGCGTTTCTGACTACTGTTCATGAGGTTCCGGGTTCGATTCCCGGTCAAAATATAGGAATTTTTCCTTAAAGGGAATTATTCCTGTGGTTACCCATGGTCTGGAATTTAGGTTAAGTTTAGGATTAAGGACTCTCCTGGTGCATCACTATCATAATCACCCATCATATCAACGGGGTAGCGTAACTCTGCCTTCCAGGCACTTCAGAAGTGGGCTACAATTACGCCAATGCCAGGAGAGAACACCAGAAATGTCGAAATGACAACCTGGAACATTGAATAAAGATATATATATATATATATATACTATTATCGATAATTACTTAGTGATAGCTGATTAATTAAATTACTGATTTATTTGCGTATTACCTAAATTAATGATTGGTAAATGGTTTTGAGAATTTTTATATTAGGCTTATAGTAAGTATTACGAAAATTTTAGAATACAGTATAGGCACAAATTTTTCCTGCATATTTTGGTAAACTTAAAAACACAAAGATTCCAGTTTTAATAATTATTTTAAACCCATATATATCTGTATCTGTGTGTGTCTCTATGTTTATAAAATAACTTATTATACTTGTGCTCGAAAATTGCCGATTTTCGGCAATTTTTGCCAATTTTTTGCGCAATTTTCAAAAAATTGTGTAATTTCGGAAATTTCCGAAAATCTCAAATTATCCACGCAAGTATTAGGCCATGTGGCCTGTTACGGTCTCGAAGAGGAATTTTCCATCCAGCGCTTTTTTGGACGTCCCAGCGATCTTTTTCCTTGGAGATAGTAACGAAGTATCCAATTTTTCTCGAGCAATTTCAATCCTAAACCCTCAGGTAAACTCTTCAATAAAAGTTTTTATTTGATTTTCATATTAATTATATAATTCAGTGACAGCTGTTTCGGTACACTGTACCTTCTTCAGACATGTTAACAAATTATGAATTGTGTTCCAACTGATCTAAGCAACAATACAACAATATTTATTTATTGTTGCTTAGATCAGTTGGAACACAATTCATAATTTGTTAACATGTCTGAAGTAGGTACAGTGTACCGAAACAGCTGTCACTGAATTATATAATAAATATGAAAATCAAATAAAACTACGTTTTATTTTTATTTAATTAATAAATATGGATTTTCATCAAGTAAACGCCAACTCAATTGATTCTTTAATAATAATTTAAAGTAACTGAAGCTAAAATAGAAAATACCCTATAAAATCAAACCATCTTACCCAAAAATTTAGCAAGACATGTAGATTAATATGTAAATTATTATAGGCTCCTTACTTAAATTTACTAATGATTTCCTTATCCGTCAATTTAGGGAATATTAAAATCTCAATGACATTACAATGTATTGTGCGACATTGTGTGTACAAAGTATTAACAGGTGAACACTTGCCAAACTATAAAGCTGTCACTACTGTAGCTACAATTAGTGTGTGGTATGTAAATGCAAGAGTCATTTCGTATGCGATGCAGATCCTGGCTATCCTGAGTTCGTATCTGCGATTCAGACATTGTCTGACATCTGTCATTCCTTTAGAAAATTAGAACACATCTATCGGACAACATCTTGACAGCTGTGACTATGAGTGATATTTGAACCCTTGAGTAGAACACTCCCTCAAGTTCAAATTTTGTCTAATTTAGTTCTATAGTGCAATGTTCCTTAGAAATACAATGTAACTTTATTTCAACATGTTTCTTCTTCTTCTTCTTCTTCTTCACGGTTTAGGCTTATTTTCTAGCCTGTTCCGGCTCCAAATTGCTGCTCTTTCCATCTTTTCCTTGGTCTTCCCAAACTTCTTCTTCCTCGTGGTGAATAGTTGTATGCTGCTTTTGGTGTTCTATTCTCAGTCATTCTTGCCAAGTGTTCTTTCCAGTTTGTTCTGTATTTCTCTACTGTTGTGTTTAATTCCTCTACTTTTGGTTGTTGTCTTATTTCTGTGTTATGTTTAACAAGAATGCATGTGTGTGAATAGTGTGTTTCGTTTTAATGTTGTGTTATCTCGGAGGAGAGCAGGGATGCAGTTTGTCACCAATTCTTTTTAACATTTAACAATGTTCTGAAATGGGTATTCCTATAGGAGGAAAAGTACTGCATTCATTATTGTTTGAAGATGATCAAATAATTTTTGCAGGGGATGAAGATGATATGAAATATATGATAAATAAACTAATGGAAGAATAAAAAATGGGGACTGAATATAAATTTACAGAAAACAGAATAGATGTCTTTGGGAAAGGATGTGGATGACTTCATTCTCGAAACAGAGAAAATAAAAAAGTGTGAATTTTTTAAATATCTTGGGTCAATAATTACAAGTTTAGGTACCTGTGAGAGTGATGTACAGACTAAAATTGCATTGGCAAAAAATGCAACTAAAACATTACATGGAATAATTTGGAACAAAAATATCACAAAGGAAACTAAAATGAAAATTTACGAGAGCATTATACAGAATATTTTGTCATATGGAAGTGAAACTTGGTCTTTGACGGAAGTACAAAAAATATAATTAGAACAGTTGAATTTGATTATTTTAGAAGAAGCCTCCAAAAAACAAAATAGGATAAAATAAGAAATGAATTCCTTTGGAGAGAAAAGAATGTCACCACATCGGTTGTTAAGAGGATTGAAAATCAAACGCTTAAATGGTATGCCCATGTACAAAGAATGGAAAATGAAAGATGGCCAAAAAATATATACCAATGGTCACCCCCTGGAAGAAATAACGTGGTAGACCAAGATGGAAATGGAAAACCTACGTAATTGATGATAGGAATTTGGAAGAGGGAGATTGGAATGATAGAAATAAATGGAAACTCAAGACCTCAAACCTATAAATGGGGAAAAGCCGAAGAAGAGAAGAAAATCTCGGAGGAGGCCCTGATACTAAGATGATCATTCATTCAGGGAGGCCTTCCATGCCCTTGGGTGATCAAAAAATATGTATGTGATCCATAGTTAATCCCTCTCCCGACAGGTCGTGTCACTGTAAGGCTGTGGCATCTGGCACATGAAAGTACTTATAAGGCGAGAAGCTAAACAGCGTTAATGGAATGGAGTGGAATTCAATATAATTTGTACCAAAATAAACTACTAATAGTAAAAAAAAATAGTAAAATCAATCTCACATTAAATACGGGGCGGGAATAAAACAAATGCGCATATTTCAAATAATAATGTCTTGTAGTCCACCGTTGTGGTCTCGAGGTAGCGTGCTGCGGGCTTGGGTTCGATCCCCGGTCGGGACAGTTTTTTTGGGTGAGGTTTTTATCGGGGTTTTTCCTCACCTGTAAGACAAATGTCAAAAAAACATTAAGGCCCAAACGGTCCCCGAAATCATATCGCCATCTTCATCATCCTTATCATCATCATCCTTCACCGGTGTGGAAAGCAACGGGAAGCTTCCACACCTACAATTCCCTAGCAAAGCTGCAAGCATAGCATGAAAATGCTATGATTGTAGTGAAGAACCTGCCTTCGGGCAGAATTACTATGGATGGAATGTCTTGCATTAATTATGATAAAATGTACAGTATACAGGGAACATTTAGAAAACAAAATTTCTGATTATAAGTCAAGATGGATGCAACATGTTCATCGAATGAAAGATCACAGGATACCCAAACAAATGTTAAGCTATCAACCTACAGGAAGAAGACCTGGATGTGCACTCAAAAGACTTTTGGATGGTGTTTCTCTTGAGTCCGAAACAGGCCAACAAATGGTCTAAATTCGTGAATGTACTATGATGATGATGATGATGTTGTCTTGTATTAATTATGATAAAATGTACAGTATAAAGGAAACATAAAAGTAACTTATTTTCATAAATTAAATTTAAAAATACGAAAAACTAAATTTAAAAAATACAAAATTAACATTTTTATTAATAAATACGAGAGGAGAATCCTCAATATTTCAAATGCCGCATATGTAGAAATGTTAATACTCTCTTTTAAGTAACTACTCATTGGCATTATATAAGTCGTAGGTTCATGGCCGCGCGCACGTAAGTTCTCTACACATCCCTATCCAGAGCTATTGTTTTCTAATCATCCCCCGAATTATCGACTTCCCTCAAATCATGGTTAATGTTATTCTCCCACATCATTTTTGGTCTACCAACTGAGCGTTTTCCTTCTGGTTTTCCTGCTAGAAGCTTCCATAACCCTGTTATTTCTTTTATATTCTCCCACATCATTTTCGGTCTACCAACTGAGCGTTTTCCTTCTGGTTTTCCTGCTAGAAGCTTCCATAACCCTGTTATTTCTTTTATATTTCCTCCTTTCATATGCGTTAAGTTTTAAGTTTCGTTTTCGATGAAACAAAAATGCCGGCCGCTAGAACATTACGATCTGTGTGCCTACTAAATAAGATGGATCTGTAAAAAAAATTAAAAAATCATGAGAACAATCTCAATAGCTTCATTTCTCGTAATTTGCTAAAAGGATGGCCCACACGTACAATGTGTGAACGAAAGAAGAGACTTTTCAATTGTATAAAGATTTTAGGTCGTTGGTTGGTTTGCTTGCCAGAATAATAAACAATCCTGAATATTTAATCTAATATATAAAAATGAATGTTTGTTTGCTTGTTTGTTTGTTTCTTCGTACTTTATTAGCGGCCATACCGTTGATCCGATTGTGATGAGTTTTTTTTTTTTTTTTTTGCAAAACGTTCAGGAGATTTCCGGGATGAACATAGGCTATAAGAGAGTTGTGATACTCAACTCCTACACCCTTAAAAACACCCTTTGTAGTGAAAAATGTGAAAAAGTATTTGTTTTACCCTTAAAATATTTACGCTGCCTAAACCATAACAAACATACAAAATTAATTATACAGAAATGAATATCTCAAAAAACTCTATAAAAAAGTCCGCGACAGCATATGTTTATCTTTTACAGATAACACAAAATAGCCATTTTTATCTTTCATTGATGCCAAGAAGATCGGGATAAGTAGATTCACGGGCAATCATATGCTGCCATACCATTCATCCGACATTTTTGCAAAATGTTCAGGATTTTCCCGGGAAGGTTATAGGTTATAAGATAGTTTTAATGCTCAACCCCTTCACCCTTAAAAGTCACCTTGTATAGTGAAAAAAAAAGCGTGAAACAATGTAGCTTTTTGTAAGCTTAAATGGTTTACGCTGCCTAAACCATAACAAATACACAAAATTATTGTAGGCCTACACAGAATTGAATATTTCAAAACATTCTAAAGAAAAGTCCGTGACAGCATATGTTTATCTTTTAAGGATAATTCACAAATGCCAATTTTGTCTTTCACTGATGCCAAGAAGATCGGGATAAGTAGATTCCGGGGCAAGCATAGCAGCGCACGGCGGGTATTCTTTTATGTATAACTCAAAATAACGAATTTTGTCTTTCAGTTCATTTATGCCAAGTACACCGGAATGCGTAGATTCCCGGGCAACGTCGGGTAATCTGCATGAGGTATCTGAAAAGAAAACGATATAAATTTACATTTATTTTTCCTTTTATTTATTCAACTAAATGCAAAAATACATTATCATTTATTTAGGAGTAGCAGTGCACGACGGGCATTAGTTAGTTTAATATAATAATAAATTTCCCAATACTACGAAATATTCGTGATTAAATTTCCAATTCCGTTAGATCAATTTGAATTCATGAAACTCCAGACAAGCAATAAATCGTATAACATATTGTTAAGTTTCCTACTCCAAGGTTCACAGATAGCAGGATTATTTGTGGGAAATATTGGTTTTCAGGCAGTAAGGACACCCACATAAAATAACTATATTCATATGTTCCGTATTACGTATGTAAACAAAACATAAAGTTATATTGCAGGCAGTTACTCAACGCAAATCTAATGGATATTCTATTCCTCCATATTTTAAGTGAACATCTACCGTTCGACTTAAGTTATTGGAAGAGAGTACATGCGCACGTGCCTGTCTATTCTCTAACATTACGAATTTTAAGTTATTTAAAAATATAAGAATTCAGAGCAAAAGTGGATCAAGTTCATATTTTACACTTTTGAGAAAAACTGATATAAAATTAAGTTAATAGCCCTATATTAATTGCAGATTCATTAACCATTATTTTTACAGTGAAAAAGAACAAATTCAATACTTCGTTCAGCATTTCTTTGAAAAACTATTGATATTTTGAACCCAAATTCACATAAAAGTAGGATTTTCAATTTTGGTCTTGGTCCACCCTTGCTCTGAACCCCTCAAATTTACTATGAATTCATAAGAAACTGATTTTTTAGCGAATTCGGAATGAATGGAAGCTACTAATGTTGTTCTCAAAATCTATTTAAAAAATACAGATCTTCACCCATTCTAACTACTAGACCAAAAATGGCTACGATCAAAATGTATATATATATATATATATATATATATACATATATAGTATGATAAGAAAAATAAATGCCTGGACGGGATTCGAACCCGGATCTCTGAGTCTGTATCTCAGTGTGATATCTATTACACCACCAGCCGAATCCAATTCAAACATTTATTTTTCTTATATATGTATTATATTCTCCATTATTACTAGATGTCGCGAGAACTCGGTCTTCACTGCCATCTAGTAGCTGACTATAACAAGTAAGCAAATTAAAGAGAACATTTTTACTTTATAGCAGTGACGCTTTATCGATGTTATTATTAAATGTTTAACATTGAGCAATGCAAGCTTATATATATATATATATATATATATATATATATATATATATACATATACAGTCCACCGCTGTGGTCTCGAGGTAGCGTGCTGCCTTGTCACGCAGCTGGCCCGGGTTCGGTCCCCGGTCGGGGCAGTTTTCCTGGGTGAGATTTTTATCGGGGGTTTTCCTCGCCTGTAAGACAAATATCAGGAAAACTTTAAGGCCCAAACGGTCCCCGAAATCATATGGTCATCATCATCGCAATGTTGTAAGAATGTAGCCTAGTGGAGAAATTTATAACCAACGTAATACGTATTAATTAATTTCTGATGTCCTATGATGTAAATATGTCAATTATATTTTTCTGCAACGTCATTTCCTGGAAAATAAGTCGTTTAAGAAAGGGCAAACAGTGTTTTTTTTGTGGTATAATCAATTGTTACAAATGTTTTTATATTATTTCTTTCTGTTGACATTCATGCACTATATATACAATCTGGTAGCCGCATTTCTTAGGGAGTCGGTCACTGCAAAATAATGCTATGACCTATTCAGAATGTTAAAAAGGAGGAGTCTTCTTTAATATGATAAACTTATTTGATAAATTCGAGATGAAACACGACTGTAATTGATTGTAATTAAAAAATCATTGAAATGTGATTGGTCACTGATTCCCATTTGGGGCATGAGTTAAATAGTCTAAGTAAATTGGTCCGTCGAACTGATGTGTAAACGGAAAACAAACTACATTAACGCTATCTATCCGCCCAGCATGGAATCCGAGGCACGTAAAGGTGCAGTGGATGGCATTACGACACACACATTTATATTCCAGCCGCTGATTCTCCGGCCCTGACATTTTCACGACAGAGTTGCCGATATGGATATTCAGTGGGAGGGTCCCCTTTATGTACCACTGAGCAACTGAAGCCACGCGGTTAGCAGAAATACAGCCGACAACATCGCAGCAATTTCAAACCTTACTAGCGGCGTCAAGAGTAGTGATTGGTTGTGGCAGACGTTCACTCTCACTTCAACTATTTCCTTATTGGCAGTAGAGGGCGAGCTTCTCCCTTTACACCTCATACAACTTAAACGTCAGGGCCGGAGACTCAGCGGCTGGACTGTAAATGTTCATAATATGCATAGAAGTCACAAAAACATTCATTGAGTTACTTTTAAGCAATCTAGAAGCGAAGCCCTGAATCTGAAGCCTGGGTTATGACGGAAGAAATAAAACTTCAGTTGGAAAGATGGGAAAGGAAGATACTGAGGATAATTTATGGACTAATAAAATATAAAGATGGATGAAAAATGACAAATAATGAGATAAATCAATTGTATTCCATAGTAATTCTGCCTGACGGCAGGTCTTTCACTGCAATCATAGCATTTTCATGCTATGCTTTGCAGCTTTACTAGGGAATTGTAGGTGTGGTAGCTTCCCGTTGCTTTCCACACCGATGAAGGATGATGATGATGATAATGATAAGGATGATGATGATGGCCATATGATTTCGGGGACCGTTTGGGCCTTAAAGTTTTTCTGGCATTTGTCTTACAGGTGAGGGAAAAAACCCCGATAAAAATATCACCCAGAAAAACTGTTACGAGCGGGGATCGAACCCGGGCCCGCTGCGTGACAAGGCAACACGCTATCTCGAGACCACAACGGTGGACATCAATTGTATAAGAGACCTAATACAGTAACACAGATAAAAACTGAAAAGAATAGATGAGCATGTGAACAGAATGGACGGTGGTAAAAAGGTTAAAACGATTTTTGGTGGAAATCCGGGAGGGTGAAGATACAGAAGGAAGGCCGAGGTTGAGGTGGTTGGACTGTCTGGAGGAAAAGCTGCGAAAGATGGGAGATAGAAGATGGAGGAAGAAAGTAGAAAATAGAGAAGAATAGGCTGTCATCGTGAAGGAGGCACTAGCTAAACTCTAGGAACTGCATGCCAGTAGAAGAAGAAGACAAAGCGAAGCTCTTTCATTCTCCAAATGTGTGATGTAGAATCCGGTAATTTGGGCTGAATAGAGTTCACATCGATACTTTTAAAATTAATGACAAACACCGTTGAGATTACTATGTAAAATTTAAAATGTAATAATAGATACCTCAGATCTCAGTCTTCCTCAACTTTGGATGTAGGATGTGGAGAACTTTCGGAGCATATGCTCCATCTTCAGCTTGTAATTTGGTACTGGTTGTTCGTGAGAAAATTGAGGAAGACTGAAATCTCAGGTATCTATTATTACATTTTAGAATTCACATCTAAAATACATTGAGTTTTCTTAACAATCTAGAAGCGAAGTCAAAACAAATTCTAAAACTTGTTTAACGTGTAAGATATTTAATTAAAACTGGAGAGAATCTACATTTAAAACAGATTGAGTTATTTTTCTTGAATCTAAAATAAATTAGAGTTTTTTTTTTAAATCGCCCACGTAAAGTAGAATCGTCAAGGAAAATAAATGTTAGCATTTCGTTGATAAATGGACGCACGGGTGGCCCAATGGTTGTCCTACCTCAAGAAAGTGGAGGTTCCCATTATGTGGATAACGTGTACGCAACTCACATCCTGAGGGACGCAGTTCGTGTCATGAATGTCTATAATTCCAGAGGCGCGTCTTACGTTGAATGACTGATTGATAAAAATGGACAATGTCCTTCTGGAGTTTTGCCAACAATGGGGCAGGAGGGGGATTAATTTCTTATAAAAACGGGTGCACGTGTATGTTATTTCTCAAACAAAGTTTGGAGTCAGGCGGTAGCACATTACCTGCTTGCTCGAACAGTACTATCTTGTGTCGGACTTCGGGATATCTTCTTGTTTTTACTTCGCTCATGTAAGTATAAGATATTTTCATTGATTTATATGTTTAACCTCTTTTTTTATAATTTGAGGATTAATATAAAGTAATAAAAAAAATTAAAAAATACCTGTAAATGAATAACTCTACTTCGAAACTGTATTTTGTACAATACCAACGTTTATCAACATAAATGTACTGAAGATTTGGTGACTAATAACCAGATTTCAGTGGATTTAATAATTATATACCTGATAAATCGATCCTTCGGTTTGGATATAAATGTTTGTAAAAATATTTCATGTAAATTTGAATTTACCAAGACAGAAACTTGCTCTAAACTAAAAATAAAATAAGTTCCGTGATAACTGACGTAACAATTGAAACAAAATTAAACAACAACTTCTTCCTCTTCTTCTTCCGTATGCAGTATTGGGTGATGATGCCCGTTCTGCGACTACAAAAACTGATCTTTCCATCGGTTGAAGGGTCTTCCGAGGTCTCTTTTGCCTTTAGGGTTGAGGTGGTAAATCATCTTTGGTAAACGGGAATTTGACATTCTCTGGATGTGTTGGAACCATTTAATCTGATAATTTTGTATATGTTCAACCATTTCCCTACTATTCCACTGCATCCTTATCTCATCACTTTTCATTCTATCCCTTAATGTTACTCCAGTTAGTGATCGGAGGAATTTCATTTGTGAACTATTAATGCGGGATTTATCTTTTGCTCGAAGTGTCCAGCATTCACTTCCGTATAGTAGAGCAGGTTTGGCTATGGCATTATAAAATTAAACAACATTTTATTTATTTATTTTGCCTCAGATAGCAGGACACTACTTTATTTTCAAAACATTTATATATAGGTTTCAATTTATTTAACAGAATGTATTGATTTTCTCTCTTTAATAATACTCAGTGCCATGGGTGCCTAATCCAGAATTTAAAAAGAATATGCTTTTCCATGTAATTGTACTAGAAATAATAATCTCTGTCAGAGCCACATCTGCCTGTAACATTATGGATCAGTTAAAATTAACACAAACATGTTATAGACAGATGTGGCTCTGACAGAGATGATTATTTCTAGTGCAATTACAGGGAAAAGCATAATTTTGTTAACTGTGGGTTAGGCACCTATGGCACTGAGACACTGAATTGTACTTAAAACATAAGTTTTTATACCGGTAATTCACCTAACTTTAGGGTGACTTCATGTTTTACAGAGAGTAAAATAATAATCTCTGTGAAGCTTTCAATTTTATTCCAATAAACAGTAGAATGTAGTGTGTATAGGAGTTACAAATAACACGTTTTGAGTTTTATGTTACAGTTAGTCACAAATAGTACAAAATAATGGTAAATGACTTAGCAGCTAAGCTTCTGCGTGGTATAAGAGTTTTAATTAGAATAAATAATTCTTTGTTACGTATGATTTTGTCCATATTCTACAATAATTTGGGATATAGGCACTTAAACATATTTTTATTAGTCTATATACCACTTGGAAATCAGGGTAGAAACTTTAAATTTCGTGTGTTATGTCAAATTTTACATGGAATTCATCTAAATTAAATTTGTCAGCTCTATGGAACAGAATCAAAACGTGGTTTTTCTTGTATCTTAAAACGGTCAAAATAATTACACAATATCTCTTAGGAACAGAAATACAGAAATTATAGAAATACAGAAATTATTTTAAACTGAATTAGCTAAAATAACGACACGTGAGCATTCCGTTCATGTAATTATTGTATATATATATTTGCAAATATTTCAAATAGCTTTAACAATTTTTATAATTTTTTCATGAAACACTGTGATGGTATGACGCCATTACCAAACCTTTATTGTTTTATTTGTTTCTGTACATTTCATGTTCAGAATTCTTCAATAAACATATTTAAAATCCGTAAATGAAAGTACGGAGTATAACATAGTTAAAATCAAATTCATACAATTGAAATATCATAAAAATAAAATGTAATCACATAAAAAATCGAATGATTATTTAAAATAATATTAACGGCCAGTTTCACCAATAGAAGTAACTGTATTACGCCAGGTTTCCCCATATATAATACATAGCTTAAAGCTGGCGTAATACAGTTACCTCTGTTGGTGAAACCTAACCTTAAACTATATGGTTTGTAATTTCAATTTTGTTATCTTTAAAATATAATAACCAAAATTAACCTGATGGATTATACACAGGGGAACAAAAGTTTGAGTAGCTAAAATCTATATTTCATTTAAATTAAAATACATTCCTCTGAGTTCGTAAAAAAATTACAAATAAACCTTAAAAATACTTTCAAAAGCAATTATATATTTTTTTAATTAATCATTATTTTTATCATCAATGAAGAAAGAAATCGTTTAAATAAAATATGCGCAAGTTAAAAATACGTTGAGAAAAATTGTTGCATAGCTTCACAACTTTACATTATAAATCCTATCTGCAAGGAATGAATCAAGTGCAAGAATTTAATTTCCTTTTAGCATTACTCAAAAATAAATATTAGGAAGGCAATTTATTTTTAAATGAGGGAATTTGCACCGGTTTAGGATATTTTACTCGTAACGTCCAGGAAAAGTAATTTTGTGTTTGGAGTTAAATTTTAATTATATTTTTTTTTATTGCGAATGAGCCCATGTAGGACTACGCAAAGTACTTAGAGGCGTTTCCTTTGAGCCCAAATTTCTTTCATTCTTTTGCTATGAGCTTGTTTTCTATCATCTGTCCAAGTTGTTCCAGTTTTTTTCTTCGGTTTGTCCTCTTGGTCAACTTGCTTATTCACCTTAATTCTAAATATATCTCTGTTTGGGATAGGCCTATCTTCTTTAGTAATTCCTGCCAATTTTAAGTCCTTTTTGACTTCATCAATCCACTTAATAGTATCCACTGGAGCTTTACTTCTGTTTTCGTAGAATTCCATATCTGTATTATTATTATTATTATTATTATTATTATTATTATTATTATTATTATCATCATCATCATCATTGCCAAAAATATCGTACCTGAAGTCTTAAAGATCTTGAATACATGGTTCTTTCGTAATTTTGTCCAAACAATTATAGCTTAGGGATTTTGTTAGGCTATCTCTGTGATTAACACAAGTGGATATGAGGCCAACAGCCGACTGGTAGGCCAACGGCTTGGAGTTTTATTATATCCTAATTAAAAATAGAAAAATGATTCTTATTTACAAAATGCAGATTATTAATTATTGCTTATTTTGAAATTAACTGTGTAATTGTTTTAGTCTTTTTCAGAAAATACAACATGATGCTCTTCAACTGTTTCGTGTTAGTTCTCATTGCTGTCGAAATCCGAGCAGCTGCTATTGCTTTTGAAAATGCAGGTAAGAAGTACTAGATTTATAATAATTTTAGAATTTCCTTTGAAGTTTATCCTTTCTTTCAACAAGTTAACTGTGACATATAGAGGCTATAAAGTGATATTTTCTCACGAACCTTAAATATCTAACCTGGATTAACTATAAACTAACATTGAGTCCTGAAGAGCGATACTGACACTTTTTTCATCATTAAGGGGGTTGAAAAATTGACCATTTAAGATGAAAATTGGCCTTTTTTTTGTCTTTTATACTAAAACATAACCTGTACTCCAGGCCCTATATGTTGACAACGTTTCTAAGTGCCCTAAAGTGCTGATTAGGTCTGTATGTTACATATTGTATTTAAACTGCATGCAAATCTTTAAAACTTGTTTTTCCACACTTTTATTTTCACTGCATTTTTATACATTCAAAATTGAATGGAATTCACAAACTTTGTCCTAGAATGTTCAAATTTTTACTGCATGTCCTAAAAACGAGTAAGAAAGTAGTACATGGGTTTCATGATTGAAGTAGTATTTTAAGAAATAAAAAATAAAATGTATGCAATAGTTATTTTTTTTGTAATTCCGCGCATGAGGTACATTTTTTCCCCTTTGTATTATAAGAATTCTAATGCATGATGTTTTTTTCTAAATATTTGAGGGGTCTTGTAAAAAATCAGACATTTTACTAAAACATTGTGGAACCCATTTAATTAGGCTATAATATATGCAATTTTTAATGTAATTATTTAATAACTCATAAAATAAATGTCTCACAAGAATGAAACTTAAACACACCATTATGCATCATGCATTGAATGCTTGTACAAATAATAAAGTCTCTAGCTCAAACAATGTAGAAAATAGAAATTTCACCCATCGCCCCTCTTAATCAATTGTCTATGTTAATTTATCGATATTTGAACAATATGCATCGAATGAATTTAAATCTCATAACATGAATTTACAGTTATAGTTTTATGCAGAATTTAGCTGTTATGAAAGTAATAGACACGGGACCTAACAACTACTATCATAGAAACTACATTCTACATTAATTCGTTCAATTGTTATTTATAATTGCTTTAACTGTATTAACCATAATTTTTATTTGCTTACTTTTTTTAAACTCTTCGCTTAAGTCATATTAAGTTCAGCATATGTGGGTTATACAAATATACAGCACATTCGTACTGTTGTGTATAGTCTTTGCTTTGTATCAATACACGGACATTTGAGTATTCTATGCCACCATACAACCAATATGAATTCAAATAAAAACAGAAAACACACACAAATTATAATTTCAGTAAAGTAAAGTAATCCTACTGCAGGCCTCGGGAGGCCCTTGGGATAGTAGGAGGTTAAGGCTCCCATTTTTTCTGGACAATCGGCACTTTATGTCAGCCGGGTTGTCAGCCCTGCGTGACGGCCGCCTTTACCCCCAGAACAAGTGTCTGGTACTCATAGAGGCTGAGTCGACCCCAGGGCCATAGTGCTGCCAGAAGGTTTGGGTAAGTTTAAAAATCCTGACCCTACCGGGACTTGAACTCTCGACCTTCCGGCTTGTAGCGCAGTGCCTTAATCACTACGCTACGGCGTATGTGGATAATTCCTGAGAGAAATTATATAGGTTGATTTTTTTTTCTTCCAAAAATATGTTAAAACTTTCATTGAAATAAAATGAGAAATTGAGCTTAAAATAACCTAAAATCAGAATATTTGCAATGAAAATGTCTAGTAGTCATTGCTCAGACAGTGTAGCCAACTTATCACTAAAACCCGCTAACAAACAAGTGAACGCTAAACTAATCTGGTGTACTAAATCGTCCATTTCCTCACCCTAACTTGTCCAAACTAACACTAACTTGCCCACCTAACCAACCTTAAGCTAATTAGGTGAATGTGAATTGATGATAATAATGGTGTTAGGCTAGATGGTGTTCGAGGACCATTTGGGCCTTAAAGTTTCCTGACATTTACCTTACAGGTGAGGAAAAACCCCGAAAATACCTCACCCAGAAAACTTGTCCCGACAGAGGATCGAATTTGGACCCGCTGCGTGACAAGGCAGCACATTACCTCGAGTTATTTAATTGAATTTATTTAGTAACAATGTTTTTGATAGAGTCGGCCGCGGTGGACTAGCGGTTATGCTCCTTGCCTCTGGTCCCGAAGGTCGCGGGTTCAAAACCGGCCGGGGTCGATGAATTTTTTAGGACGGAAAAATCCAAGGAGCAAGTCCTCCGGGAGGGACTTTAAGCCATGGGTACCGAGTCTGAAGATTTTCAGGCTCGTAAAAAATCCTTAAGCCTGAATTAAAAGGCCTCTAAGCAAAATTTACCGAATTTTCCCGTGCTAGTACTACCTTGGTTTCCTAGATGTCAGTATGAGGCGGAACGCTGACCACGGTCCACTTAAAATG
Source organism: Diploptera punctata (assembly GCA_030220185.1). Classification (NCBI taxonomy): domain Eukaryota; kingdom Metazoa; phylum Arthropoda; class Insecta; order Blattodea; family Blaberidae; genus Diploptera; species Diploptera punctata. Next base: position 1,814,471 of record JASPKZ010003862.1, on the reverse strand, counting down.
ACATCTATACGAAAACAAGTGTAACTAAATTCATATGGTTCAAATTCTTCCCTGTAGGGGGAGAGCGCCTAAATCTCTGTAAAGGGAAAACATGGGCTTGTAAAAAAAAAGTTTTTGATAGAATGGCGCTCTATGTTCTGTAGGTTTCAAAACGGAAAAAAATGTGATTTACGTATGACAATTTCCAAATAATTGCGCATCAGGACTGACAATTTCATTTCAACAAAATGTCAGTGAATGGTTCAAACTGAGACACGCTGTAAATCGGATTCAGTGCATAGCGTATGAACAAATCCGTCTCTATTTAGCCTAATGATTGCTCTAGAGCAACTGGATTGTTTTGTATTACGTAAGTGAATAACGTTAGAGTAAATATAAATGAGATGTGTTTAAAATTCAGGACAATTGGCAAATGTCTGGTTTTACTTGTAATGCAGAGCAGGACGTAAGCGGGTCCTGTGTCTTCACCTGACAACATGTATCACTCACTAACAACATGCTACATGAATTATGTAAATATAATGCAAGCAAGCGCTACTCCTAATCCTAACTTTGACAAATAAACATAAATAATATCAAACTATGTGGGCCAAGTACCCAAGCCGGCAAATTCTCTGCACGACCCAGACAATGCACATTTTTATTCACTTTGGCTCTAGACTCATTCAGCATACTACACAATTAATACATGTATATTCCAAAGGTAAAGTCAGTCGGAGTGTAATTCCAGCTACCATACCTCCTCTTTGCGCCGTTAGCTCAGAATATGTGTCCTTTTGTCCATATTTCTAATGTACAGTAACTATGTTTGGTATAGCTTGGCAGAAAGAAAATAAAAACCCCTTCGTTCGTGAGTAGAAGAGTATGAATGAAGATAGATTGTCAGAAGTTTTGAGTGGATTCCAAATCAGAGGAAAAGAAGAGGGAGACCTAAGAAGTCTTGGATAGAGGGAATTATTAATTTGTTGAAGGATAGAGGACTGCAGGAAGATGTATATACATTTAAAACGATCAAGAGACTTTGGTCCACAGCTATGGTCTCGAGGAAGCGTGCTGCCTTGTCACGCAGCGGGCCCGGTTTCGATCCCCGGTCGGGACAAGCTCCTGGGTGAGGTTTCTTTCGGGGTTTTTCTTTACCTGTAAGACAAATGTCAGGAAGTTTAGGGCCCAACTGTCTCCGAAAATCATCCGGCCTTCATCATCACCCTTATCATTATCATCCTTCATCGATGTGGAAAGTAATGGGAAGATACCACACCTATAATTCCCTAGTAAAGCTGCAAAGCACAGCGTGAAAATGCTATGATTCCAGTGAAAGACCTGCCCTCGGGCAGAATTACTGGATGGAAGAGACTTTGAAACTCAAATATTATATTTAAAACTACAGTATTAGACCCTATGCTAAAGAGGAAAGGAGAAGGAAAGGCTATTTGTTTCATATATTATTTTTTTATTCTAACATTCTATAGATGCTTTAACATATGTTATTATTATTATTATTATTATTGTTATTATTATTATTATTTACACGGTTTAAATGTATATACAGCATCTTCCTGCAGTCCCCTATCCTTCAACAAATTCATAATTCCCTCTATCCATGTCTTCTTAGACCTCCCTCTTCTTTTCCCCTGATTTGGAATCCACTCAAAACTCCTAACTGGCAATTTATCTTCATTCATCCTCTTCACGTGTCGAACAATTGTAATTGTTTATTTCCCACAAATTGTAAAATTGTTTCATTAAAGTTGATTTTTTTCTCGGATAATATCTAATTTCTGATCCTATCTAATTTAGAGCATCCTGCAGATTTTATTAAAAAAAATAAAATTATGTAGATTGCAATTTTGACTTTAATTTGCCATTTATAGTCCACGTTTTTCTGCTCCGTAGGTCATTAAACATTTTATATAGTTATAATCAAAAAGTAATATATTTATTTTATTACAGAGGATGAGATGTATCCGGTGATTCTGGCGCAAGTTCGTGAGAAGAGATCGCCATTTCCAGGTCGTGCCATGATGTTCCACGGTTACTTCGGACACCCACATAATGGATACGGTACGCATAACGGTAGATCCTATGATCCTCAAGGTGCTATGACTGCCTTCGCTGCAGGAGATTCCGTATCGGCCGGTTCCTCGTACTACGGTCACGGAGGAGGGTACGACTGCAGCAATTGTGGCGTTCAGAAGCCTTCCAACGGTAACGACAAGAACGGTAACGGTACGTATAGTCGTACGATATCCTGATTGACGAGGCATCTACAACGGTTCGTACATGATGTAACAAAAAGATAAGATAAATATATTACGGAGACATTCCTCATATTAACGGGAACAAAGTATTTCAAATTAATATAGATTTAGAGACGTTTTTATTTCCTGACAAGATCTCGGGTAGACGAAAGTGGTTTTAAGTTAATTTCATTGTAGGGAGTTATATGAGTCGGTCTCGAATCGTGGTGAAGTTACGAATTTTTGCATTACTTCGAGTCCCCATGAGGAAGAGAAACATATTCATAGAATTTCGGCCAGAAAGTTAGTAAGGTTTATTCGAATGTGTCTAAATGGCACAAAGAGTAGGGTGCGTGTAGGCAAACAGTTTCTCGATACTTTTGAAATTCACAATGGGTTAAAGCAGGGAGATGCACTATCTCGCCTATTATTCAATTTTGTACAAGAGCATGCCATCAAATCTTTAGTGGATGAAGAAGGCCTACAACTCAATGGTATTAATAAGCTTTTGTTTTAAGCTGGCGATGTACTATTATAAGAATAGAATAGATATATTTATTTAGCCTGGTGGAGTTAAGGCCATGTGGCCTTCTCTTCCATTCACCAGGACGAACATATGTTACATATAAATACAAAAAATTACAATAACGAGGCGATACTAAGGCTAACAAACACACTATATTGAGTAATACTAAGAAATTGGGATGGAAGTAAATATCAATAAAACTAAATATATGTTCACACATAGAAATACATTATATAATGAAAATGGACAGTTAATGACAAAATAAAACAATTGAAGAAGTGGCTGGATTCAAATATCTAGGAATAATAAATACAAATATAACTGAGATGCGCGAACGCGCGCGCGCACGCACACACACACACACACACACACATATATATATATATATAAATTACCAGAACAGTCAGATTGCATGCAAAAAAGTACAACCAAAAGTAAGACATTTCTATATTACCAATATTATTTTCATTCTCTATATATGAGGTATCTTTCTTCAATATTTTAACTTCTTTTTTGTTACTCTCACGTATATTTCAAGGAGACGGATGACGATAAAAGTAAATCTGTCAACCACGTTCTACAATAGTCCGATAAGCAAGGAGTCTCCTTTCGTTGTGTGACTAATTCAGTCCATAGTTTTCACTGCGATAAAATCATATATACGATACTTGTGGGATAGTCAATCAAAGCGAATCGCTCGTTAATCTGTAGGCATATATCGATAGAACAAAGCCGTTTTTATTATTTGCAATTTTCACCCAATTGTAAAAACAAAACACAATAACGAATTGTAAATATACTTCTTCTTTCGTCATTATATTTCATTATTAGAAACTCTATACGTCTTAAATTTTCCGTCATAAACCAAAAGCTGTACATTTATTCTAGCATTTATAGCCAGTCTTGTACATGTATATATTTATATTTTAATGAAATATCGATTACCGATAATGTGAAATGGATATCGAGATAATGAAAGTCCAATCAAGCTTTCATTTTTAAATCGACAAAAAAACGAATATATAGCAATCAGGATGCCGACCCCGGGATAAAAATCTAGACTTATCAAGAACACGAATGCTAAACGATATGGTTCGCACGTTCGGTATACTATATTATATCTATTGCATGTGACAGAGCTCGTCGGACATGGAAGGAATGTGGAAGAAATATGGTGTGGGTGTTGTGAAGCAACACCTCTTGACAGAGAGAAAATTAGGAATTATAATGTACCAAGCGTTAAGAAAACGTTGACTCATCCATGTCGCACCACTTTACAATGGAACAGCTAATTCAGAATCAACTAAGAGAAATGCTTTTTGAACACTAATAGAGTGTTCTGAAGAACCGAGTCCTATTAACTCTGAAAGTACCGCTACGCTCACCCCCATTGAAAAACCACACCCTCCATTTCTCCAAGCTTCACGTCCGACGAGCTCTGTCACATACAATAGACAAATAGAGCAGGACTCTACAAATGGGACTTATGCAGCCCATGATAGTATAAAGTAGTGCTCTGGACAGGTTGCATTTAGGTATGGAGCGAGGATTTTGAACCACATATTAAGTATAAAATGGCGGGACGTTGCCGAAGACAACACAGGGCAGCACAAAACAAGGCACACTATCAGCTCTAAGTAGAGATTTAAAAAAACTTAGTACGCTGGAAATCGAATATCGAATGAAAGATTAGGACTCCTCCAACGACATTTAATTAATTTTTGGTTTAAATTTCTTTAGCATAAATGATTGGTTTTAATTTAAAATGATTTTTACGAATTGAAGTAATGGGCTGCTTTTAACGGTTTAATCTGGATTGTCTTCTATAATTAATTTACTGGATACAACGCATAACATATAATTACTTTTGTGATGAATTAAAATCAATCCGTCATTGTAAACTCGAAAAGAAAGAAGGGTACGTCAAGTTTGTGTCTAATTAGTAAACTAAGATAGTTGTTTTTGGGGTTAGTCTGATGCTAAGTAGACCTATTTCTAAAAGAAGAATTTTACTCATTTCACTCTAATATTTATATGAATATTTTCACTTCAGGTAATGGACATCCGACGAACGGTAACGGATTCCACAATCATCACGAGGAACCTAACGAAGTACCGGCCGATAACGGCAAACCAGTGAATGGAGAAGAACCTCAACCCGCACCAGAACCTACTGCTATCTACCCCAACGGAAACGGCAATGGGAACGAAAACGGTAATGGGAATGGTAATGGTAACGGAGCTGATAACGAAGTGCCACAAGAGACAGGAGGTGAAGAAGGATACCTAGGAGATCAGCCTGCTGCTGAAGAAACGCCCAAGGGAGAGACACTGCCCCCTGCAGTACCTACACTTGCTGCAGCTCCGTCAGAGAAACCCAAGAGAAGTAAGTCACACCAAGGAACTCTCAACAATTGCATGCCGAAACCTATCTTGAAATGTCTTCCAGAGAAGCATTATGATGTACCAAGACCGTGACCAAAATCCAGCCCCAAATGTCTCATTTAAACTAGAGGGAAGTAATACAATTGAATAATCCTCATTATCCGTCGTCCGCGAAGCATCCCGCTTTACTTCATTCAGCTCTTAACTCATGCAAAGAAGACTCTCTGCCCCGTATAGTGCGTTGAAATTGCTGCATTCTGGCTTTCATTTATCTGCCTTGCAGTTAAAAAAGGCAGATTTTTTTTTGGGCACGGCCTTTGTACATCACAACGATTCTCTGGGAGTAATTTCTAGGTGGGTTTTGGCCTGCAATAGTTGACATTCCCCTTGTCAGTACAGTGTTCTTCCTCCACTTAGATACTGTAAATTACTTATTACTATCCATCTAATTTGTGAACAAATGCAGCACCAGAGTGATTTTCAATATAGCAATGTAAGCTAGAAGTGGAACAATGAGGTGTCCCCAGGCACTTTCTTAACAAAAAATATTAAAATAATTTAAAATAAAACCTTAAAGCAGTCACACTGTTTCGAAGAATAAAACAGTTGCCAGTTTGTGTTTGGGGAGGGGATGGAGTAAATCGTTATCGCCACAGCTCACAATGGGTAGGCTGATTCTTAATTTTATTCATTATATTCAAAATAGTCCACTGCTGTGGTCTCGAGGTAGCGTGCTGCCTTGTCACGCAGCGGGCCCGGGTTCGATCCCCGATTGGGGCAGTTTTTCTGGGTGAGGTTTTTATCGGAGTTTTTTCTCACCTCTAAGACCAATGTCAGGAAAATGTAAGGCCCAAACGGTCCCCGAAATCATATGGTCATCATCTTCATTATCATCCTTATCATTATCATCCTTCACCGGTGTCGAAAGCAACGGGAAGCTACCACATCTACAATTCCCTAGTAAAGCTGCAAAGCATAGCATGAAAATACTATGATTGCAGTGAAAGACCTGCCCTCGAGCAGAATTCCATGGATGGATATACAAAATATTCAACTAGTGGCACACCCTAATTAACTGTTCTAGTCCTCCAATGGAGATATGTCTCAAAACTCAAAACAATAAAGAATGCTACTGAATTTAAAGTACAAGTGGTGTTCTACTTAAACTCAAAACCACAGTGGAATTATCCATTTCTCTTCATACAAGTACGCGTAATTACATAAGATAGAAGTACACGTACAAATAAAATTTGTGACAAAGCATTAACCCTATAGCAATCAATGAAACCAACTATCAGATTACATAATCGGTGATGGAAAAATTGAAAATGGTTCAAAACCGGAGTTTAGTATTAAGTTCAACAACAAAATAATATATCCTACATACTTCTTTGGTACAATCTCAACATTAATAGAAAAATATAGAATTAAATTTGAGGTACCATGTCTACGAATGTCAAACTCTAGAATGGAAAAAAACTGTGTTATATTATAATCTAAGGGGACAATGAAATATAGCTTGACTTAAAGAGATGGCGTGAACAACTTTGAGTCGGAACAGATGAACAGGTCTAATCCTTGAAGACGATGATGATGCTATATAATATTGCATTATGAAGGTTAATAGAACACTAATTGATTTTAAAATATTTCTATGTATACAGAGTTTCTACTTCTTTCGGAATTTATCCATAATACAGTGGCTTTCAGTCGCTCTCAAGAAATTTGCCTTCAATAGTTGTAGCGGTCCTGAACATCCTCATCTGTAAGTCCCAGTTCACTCATACTTCTTCCCACAACATTTATCCAACTTCCTTTAGGTTTTCCCTTTCTTCTTGTACCATCTATTTTCACTCCAAGATCTCCTTAGGGATTCTATCAGATGTCATCCTCTTGAGATGTCCATACCACCTTAATCGCCTCTCTTCAATTGTCTGTAAAATACATTTCTATCAACTGTCATCATTTTCCTCACTTCAACGTTTCTAACTTTTTCTAATCAGGACTCTCGCGATGATCTTCTCTAGGATGGATATTGAAATTTAATAATTAATATATTTTTTTTTTCAAATGATTCGTTGGTCTGGATAGCTTATGGATTTTAATTTTCTATTTGCAGACTAGGTTCGTAGTGTTTAGAGATGAGATATGACCATAACAGTTACATAGCGGCATAGAATTAAATTAAATGAATATAACTTTGTTTAAATTTTATCTAAGTAATCTGAAGACCATTTTCAAATTTGATAATTTTCGTGAAATGTAATGAATAGTAAATTTTAATAACGTAATGTCGTAATAATATTCATTAAAAGTTCTAAGAACTGCAAATACGTAGGATTGAACGATGACTACAGCTGACTCAAAAACTAGAAGGCAATTTGAGTAATTAAAAGAAATGAGAGAAGAGAAGTTTTTTTGTTGTTTATTTTACCAGTCCGTTAATCTCTTCCGTTTCACAGAGACATATTACATAAATACAATTACAACTCCACTTTAATTAAATTGATATACATTTTATGGAATGGAGAAGATTACATAACAGTGAGCTACATGACTTTATAGGAAACCAGATATATATAAGAACAGTTAAGTCTCGTAGACTGCGATGGGCAGGACATGTGGCACGAATGGGTGATGAAAAGATTCTTGTTGGAAAATCAGAGGTAAAATTCCCAGTTGCTAGACCAAGAATGAGGTGGGAGAATAACATTAACCGTGAATTTAGGGAAGTAGAATACACAGAGGACGACTGAAAAAAAAAGCTTAGGATGTGAAGAGCTTATGTCCGCGCGGTCATGAACCTACGGATAGTGCCAGTGAGTTAGTTCTACATTTTAGGAATGACTAGATCGGGTCTGAGGGCCTACATTTGCCCACCACTAACTTGAATTATTTTTTCTCTCTAGTTTCACATACACTTTTTTTTTTAAGTTTGACACTGTATTTTTTTACAGTCCCAGTTGAATCCGATGAAGAAGAAGAAGAAGACGACGAGCCATCTTTCATCAGTCACAAGGGACGCGGACGTGGACGTGGACGCGGACCATACTACAACTCCTACTTTCCCATGGTGTTCGGTGCTTTCCCAGGGTACGGCGGTGGCAGAGGAGGTAACGGAGAAGAAGGTGGTGCCTATAACCCAGGAGTGGCAACTGCTATAGCCAACAGTTTCAGCACAGGTAGGGGCGCTGTGGCCACCAGCCATGCTACTGCATATGGAGGTCCACAGGTCGTACCCCAAACCTTCAGAAAAAACGGGTAAGTCAACGGTTCAGATTTCCTTGTTATCTCATTACAGCCTTGTTAATCTATGGGAATGCCATAGCATTACCAAGGTTTACAAAGGTAACAAGAAATCTGAAAAAGGTATTCTCAAAATGCTGATAGAAGACTACAAATATATACAAATGGGATATTCCTACTTCTGTAACTTTTAAGTGTAATAGAGAGTTTGTTTATAATTACTTACAGTTTTTACAAAGTGATTCAGAAATACGGCTGTACGTTTGATCGCATTTTGAGACGAAAATGTTATTATTAAAGGAAATATGATGTTATCATTGGAAAGGCAATCCTTCAAATTACAACAATAGAACAAAACAAATCACTGCTCACGTGCAGCTTGGCGGATTGATTTTTGTGGGCTAGCGTCGAACGCCTCCACAATTATCTTTGTTGTTTTTGCATCCGTGCTAATGCGAGGCCTTCCTGGAGGTTTCATTTTCTGCATCCTTCCCGTTTCCAGCAGTCGTTTTATCCACTTCCCCACAGTGGACGGCTGCAATGCTACGTTAAACTCACGTCTTGCCCGTCTTGCGGCCTCACAATCATTAGCATACGTTACTGCCCATGCAGCAATTGTAATTTGATGTTGCATATTCAACGCCATTTTGACTAATGACGTAAGTTCTACACTGTTTTGTTTTATTCCATTGTTGTAGTTTGAATAATTGCCTTTCCAACGGTCATTTCATATTTCATGTAATGGTAATATTTTCATCACACAACGCGATCAAACGTACAGTCCTATTTATGATTCATCCCGTAAATAAGAACTTGTAGAAATATTTCTTAATAAAACAAATACAAGTAAATCGTCCACCCACCCACATTTACAATTACATTATATATATTATATATAATATATATATATATATATATATATATATATATATATGAAACATTAATAAAGCTAAATATATGGTCACACATAGAAATATAATATATATTGAAAATGGCAGTTAATGTCAAATGAGGAACATTTTGAAAAAATGTCTGAATTTAAACACATCATCATCATGTCTTTCTTCACGGATTAAGTATTTGCCTGTTCCGATCTCACATCATTTAAATGTAAATACCTAGGAATAATAATTACAAGCAAGAACGAGGTGCACAAAAAAATTAAACGTAGTGCCAATTCTAGGAATACATGCTATTATACATTACAAGGATTCTTGTAGCCCCAACTGCTCTCAAAAAAGTTAATCTGAAAATATATAGAAACTTATTCTCCCAGGTATATTATACGGATACGAAATATGAACTCTTACTTTAAGACAGGATAAAAGATTGCAATTATTTGAGAATAAAGTTCTATGGGGAGAGAAAAACACACAGGCGAATGAAGACTACATAACCGTAAACTACATTATCTATACAAAAATAAGATATGAGAATAGTTCGGCCTAAATCACACATACTGCGATGGATAGGACAAGTGGCACGAATGGAAAGTGGAAGAGGGGGAATGGAAACTCCTTAATGGAAAACCAGAGGAGGAAATTTGCCAGTAGATAGGACAAGAGAGGTGGGAGAATAACATTAGCAATGATTTGAGGGAAGTAGATTAAAACAGGGGATGATTGGAAAACATTAGATCAGGATAGGGATGCATGTAGAGATTATGTTCGCGCAGCCATACATTTACGGGTTCGATATAGTGCAGTGAGTCAGTTATATAAATGAAAATTAATATCTACAACAGTCGCCATTTTATAACATATGTAAGGTTACCAACTCTGATGATGTTTGTGTAGGTAGATCACGTAAATTAGTTTTTCATTGTGTCCACCGCTGTGGTTTCGAGGTAGCGTACTGCCTTGTCACGCAGCGGGCCCGGGTTCGATCCCCGGTTTTTCTGCGTGAGGTTTTTATCGGGGTTTTTCCTCACCTGTAAGACAAATGTCAGGAAAACTTTAAGGCCCAAACTGTCCCTGAAATCATATGGCCATCGCAATCATCATCTTTCTAATTCATCTTAGATTAAGCTTAGGATTAGGGACTCTCCTGGCGCACCACTATCATCATCAATCATCATATCATCGGGGCAACGTAACCCCGCCTTCCAGGCGCCCCAACCTCAGAAGTGGGTTACAAGTACGCCATGCCAGGAGGGAAACCAGGAATGTCGAAAGACAAACTGTGGCATTTGCAAAAAACAAATTCATTGTTGTATTGATCATATCTTAATTTGTTTTGTTTTCAGATCAAGAACACGTAATCATTCTTAGTACGAACTTGGAATAAAGAAAAATAAATAGAGGGTGTTTTGGAATTGCGAGAGGCTATCCTGAAGAAGATGGATGTGTTCATAAGATCCTCATTTTGAGGATATTTTCCTTTCTTATCAAACTTGCCACATTAAGTTAGATTTAGTATAATTTTAACTTCAACTCAATTTATGAATGTTCTCCATTGCTCGAGAATTAAATGTTTTATATGTAAAGAAATTGGACCAAATGACGATTTTTAAAAAGTACACACTTCATCATTTTTCCAAAAGTTCATTGAATACAACTTGTACATTTAAAACAACAGAACTAATTCAATTTGGCGATCACATAGACTTAACATTATTTATATAGTGAAGAAAAACATTTTTACAAATATAAATTCCTAAAATATTCTTAGGTGTAATAAAAAAAACGTTCATATCTGCATTACAATATACTAGTTTATTCTTATATAAATTAAAAACGTGTAAATTGTAATGAAGATTAAAGATTTTCTAAAGGCAATAAAATTAATATTATAAATTGAATATAAATATATGATTACATACAATATATCCAATTTGAGTATTACTTTCTTTATAAACATTTTACAAAAATAAGGGAAAATATTAAAATATAAGAAAGATCTAAGCAACAAATTTACTTACAATCACTGCCACGCCATTTAAACCAGATATAACCTAAAATGTTTGTACTCGCATAGGCTATAACCTAATATTATTTCAACGATCCGTATCAATTTTAAAATTGTACATAAATTAACAACTTAAAAATTAAAATATTACTAATATAAGGAAAGCAAATTTATCTTCGCTAATTACAACTTACAATTTTATCTCCAAATATTTCGTAATTAAATTCTATATTATTATTGATTAAAATCAATGTTTAGTTCATTTGTTTCTTTTTATAAAAACGCCTATAGATTATTTTTAACTTCTCTAACAATCAATTTTATAATAAATACTAAACAAAATAATATCATGTTTATTAGATTTAATAATATAGTTATGTATCAATACGTATTCAAAATTTAACAATCCACATCACATATAATAATAATAATAATAATAATAATAATAATAATAATAATAATAATAATAATAATAATAATGTAGCATATTAAAATTTTCGTAATTAATGTTTAAAATTAACTAATAATGATTTACCACCTCAACCCTAAAGGCAAAAGAGACCTCGGAAGACCCTTCAACCGATGGAAAGATCAGTTTTTGTAGTCGCAGAACGGGCATCATCACCGAATACTGCATACGGAAGAAGAAGAAGAAGAAGAATTAACTAATAATTAACTTTTAAAATTTTACTCGAGCAAGTAAAATTAAATTATAAAATATATTAACTATCTATACAATATAAAAATAATGCATTATCTTTTAAGAATGAAAAACACAATATATTGAATTGAAAACTAGTTTTGTTCTTTGTGTAAAAAATATTGTCATACCTAACAATATTACTTATTGCTTTACAAACATCAATAGCACAAACTTCGCCATTGTCACATTTAAAAAACTAAACCCGCACTTGTGTCCTAAACCAGATCTCAGGTATACTAATCGCATCACAAACGAAACTGAAAATTAAGTCATTTGGTCTTAAAGGTTTTACCATCATTATAATTTTAACAATTTAATATTTAAATATTTGTAAGTAGATTTTAAGTGATATTTCTTTGTGTATCTCTTCTAAGTTTTCATTAATTTCTAAATAAAAATATACTAAATATAAAAAAAATTGATTTTATTCATCCCATCACATTCCTTTTTTATTCCAATTCTAAATATGAATAGAATATAAAGAAGAACAGTATACAATGAATAGAATTCATATTGAGCATGTGCCTATTATGATCCAACAACAAAATATAATTACACTAATCAACATGATTTTTGTCTCATGAGTACCAATAGTTGTACTTAATGTAGTTTTGTATCGTGTTTTCAAATATGTATTCGGAATTTCTCCATCACCCACAGTTTTTTTTATTTCAATTTCAATTAACGGATTTAAATAATTATTTTTTTAATAAACGTTTTTTCGTCCATTTGCCCACTGTAAAATGAAACTAAATGAGCTAACTCAAATGGTTTCAGCTATGGAAACAATATCAAGGTAAATGGAATCCTAATATGCTGGCCGATTATTGTTGTACTTTCAAGAGGGATGCTCCACAGGCGAAATATAGCAGACAATAGTCATTTCTTACTTTCTAGGTGAGTCCGAATGTTCGAATATTGTGTAGTTACGAACGTAGAAAATATTAAAGTGCTTGAAATTATAAATTCCTGTCTCTCGGAAACCTTGCGTGATGGAGAAAAGCCAATATCATATTTGAATTCAGGAGAAAAAATACTATCAGAATCACATATTGTTCTTTCTGAGACAGAAAAAAGTTTATTTTTTGTTGCTCAGTGTAACTGAAACACTTCTAATATTATAGTCCAATTAAATGAGAAGGAGGTAGCCAGGCAAATATTGATGGGTATCTTTTGGTTTTTGACTGAGCCAAAAACTGATGAACTGATGCTTAAATTTTGAGGTAAATTTAGGTGAATTTTGGACGGGTCTACCTAGCCAAAACTCTTCTCATCACTATGTGGGATTCCTTGAATTTATTAAATTTATTTATTTAGTCTAGTGGAGTTAAGGTCATGTGGCCTTTTATTCCACTCACCAGGAAAAACATACTTACATTCAAATAAAAGAAATCATAATAATATTAGATACTAAACGATAATTTGACCAAACTGAACAATAATAAAAGAATAAAGTTAATAATATTTAAGATTAAAACTATTCGAAGGACATGGTCTTTCCAATTTATTCTATATTTTTCTATCAATGTTGTGATTGGTTCTATGTTTAATTCCTTTTTTATATCAGTACTTGTTTTGTGATCCTATAATGGATTTCCAGTTAAAAAGCGAAGAAATTTCATTTCTGAAACTTGGATTTGTCTTATTTGATCAGAGATAAAGTGTCCTACTTTCACATCCATATAATAAGAGTGACAATGCAATCACTCAATATAGTTTTAGTAATGTATCTCGTCTTATGTTGTATTTTATAATCACAAAAATGTCCAAAATAATTTAACCCAAAATTTGATTCTCTAGCTAAGATTCTTAAAACACAAATCCATAAACTCGGAAAAATTAATTCAAAAGAATTATAGTTACATTCAAATATGTAGTCTAGGCTACCTAAACAAAAATAAGGGTATTATTTTTGCAGATGTTGGAAACACTGCTGTCAGTCGCTTTACATTCTTATTAACAGTCTGCCGCGGTGAACTAGTGGTTATGCTTCTTGCCTCTGGTCCCGAGGGTCGCGGGTTCAAACAAGGCCGTGGTCGAAGGATTTTTTAAGACGGAAAAATCGAAGGAACAAGTCCTCCGGGAGGGACATTAAGCCGTGAGTCCCGAGTCTGAAGATTTTCAGGCTCGTAAAAAGTCCTTAAGCCTGAATGAAAAGGCCTCTAAGCAAAATTTACCGAATTTTCCCGTCCTAGTACTACCTTGGTTTCCTAGATGTCAGTATGAGGAGGAACGCTGACCACGGACCACTCAAAATGACATCTATACGAAAACAAGTGTAACTAAATTAGTATGGTCCAAATTCTCCCCTGTAGAGGGAGAGCGCCTAAATCTCTGTAAAGGGAAAACATGGGCTTACAAAAAAATTAACAGTGGCTAGGATTACACAAATTAATCTATCACTACTATTAGAAAGTCATTAGCGTATTTCTTGGAGCATGTTCAACCAAATTCCGTATACATATAATTTATAATACAATCTGAAAAATATATTGTGAGGTTTAATGAACCACTTGCATCCCTAAGGGGAGTGATAAGGGATAAAATGTGACCGATATTAGTGTTTTCGATGCAGCTAAGCTGATTGGTCACAGTCCCGATACCAATTAAGCTCGAGTGTGGAGAGACAGTAGAGTCCTTAACCTAAACTTAGACTAAATTCCAGGCCATAAGTAACCATAGAAATAATTCCCTTTAAGGAAACATTTCTATGATCTGACCGGGAATCGAACCCGGGATCTCTTGAACTGTAGGCAGGAACGCTGACCATCCAGCCCACGAGGCTGGTCAGTTGAGTATAAAAGTAAAAGTAAAGTAAAGTAACGTGATCCCACTACAGGCCTTAGGAAGCCCTTGAGGTAGTAGGAGGTTAATAATAGTAGTAGTAGTAGGACTTTATTAGACAAAAAGTAAGATATTTACAATATTATTTACAAATATGGGTCGCGCGGGCAGTAAGCCGTACGTGCTGTTGACAGTCCGTTACAATAAAGTAATAATTGGTACTAGTGTAAAGAAAAATAAACAACAAAAACAGCAATAACATTACAATTACATAAAGAAAACACAATATAATAATACAATTAAGTAATAACACAATAGCAATAACATTACAATTACATAAAGAAAACACAATAATAATATTACAATTAAATAATAACACAATAGCATTATACACTAAAAACATTAACATTACAATTACATAAAGAAAACACAATAATATTACAATTAGGTAATAACACAATAGCATTATACACTAAAAAACATTAACATTACAATTACATAAAGAAAACACATTAATATTACAATTAAATAATAACACAATAGCATTATACACTAAAAACATTAACATTACAATTACATAAAGAAAAACACAATAATATTACAATTAGGTAATAACACAATAGCATTATACACTAAAAACATTAACATTACAATTACATAAAGAAAACACAATAATATTACAATTAAGTAATAACACAATAGCAATAACATTACAATTACATAAAGTAAACACAATAATAATATTACAATTAAATAATAACACAATAGCATTATACACTAAAAACATTAACATTACAATTACATAAAGAAAACACAATAATATTACAATTAGGTAATAACACAATAGCATTATACACTAAAAAAAACATTAACATTACAATTACATAAAGAAAACACATTAATATTACAATTAAATAATAACACAACAGCATTATACACTAATTAATTTATATATAATTGTTAATAATTAATGGTATTGCATTTTGATAACATATATTTATTCATGAATGAGTGTTGTCCTTATTTTTCGCGTTTTGTCCAGAAATTTACCGAGGTTTATGGAAAAGCGCGCACAAAAGTGCATTAGATTAGGTCTCTGCAGTATACCAGCAACGATTGTGTTCTCTTTAAACAGACACTGAAATGATATCTTTCACACGGTTAAGGCTCACACTTTTTCTGTACAATCGGTACTTCATGTCAGCCAGGTTGTCAGCCCTGGCGTAACGCCCGGTTAAGATGAAAGTTTTTAGGCGAAATTTTAATTTACCTTACATTATTTTTGATGAGGCTATGAAATCTAATTAGTAGATTAGGATTAGATACTCTATTATTTATTAATTAAAAAATTTGTACTGGAGTCACCTTTACCCCCAAAACAAGCGTCTGGTACTCATTTCCGTTAGAGGGTGAGTCGACCCCAGGACCATAGTGCCGCCAGAAGGTTTGGGTTAGTTTAAAAATCCTGACCCCACAGGGACTAGAACCCTCGACCTTCCGGCTTGTAGCGCAGTGCCTCAACCACTATGCTACGGCGTGCCCCCGGTCAGTTGAGTATATTATACTGACTATTTAACTCAAGCCACAAATGCTAGTCAATGACCAATCACGTTTCAATGAATGTTGTTTTTCAACCAATGACAGTCATGTTTCACCTCGCTCTTTATCGATTTCTCTTTATCAGCTCCTGCTTTTGTGATAAAGAAAGCTCCTCCTTTTTAATGTTCTGAACAGGACAAAGCATTATTTTTCTCCAACAAATACATTGAATATAGCAAATAATGAAAAGATTCTTTGATTTTACTGAGTTGTTTACTAAAAAATAAATGAATAACCCGTAATGTTGATTATGATATATAGTTTGATGTGTTTCATTATTTCTCCACTTGGGTGCACTCTTACAATATTGCGATCTTATTTGGCAATAAATAATATGATCAAGCAGCAGTGACTGAACATAACCTCACATTTCTGATTTGTTTTCATACATCGCCGTTTGCATTAAATATATAAATATTTTAAAATAACTATAGTTAAACAATGATTTGTGAGTAAACAGCTTAATTTTATTCGTTAAATAGTCCTAACAAATGCCACTCTTGATTTCCAAATTCTCTAGATAAATTGGAAATCACTCGTGGCATTACTTATGAAATGATACGTAGTATCAAAAATATATTTTT